>KB673423.1:911243-979062 GCA_000349145.1 Anopheles dirus
TGTGTGGAGCTGCTGTAATTAATTGTTGTATTATGTATCCCACAGACACAACCACTCCACTCCCCTCCCCGGCCAGGTCACACACAGCTATCGATGACCGTAGGATAAGGAATTTCTTCAAACAGGTCCATCACACAGATTTTTTTTTCACTGTCTTGCTGAAATTGGAAAAGTCCACGGAAAACTGGTTTCAGAGCATGAGCAGCGTGCGAAGAGAGCCTTTCTCTACGATGGCGTGTAAATTATTATTTTACCCCGGGGGTTTGCATAGCGTTCACAGATTGTACACGGTACGAAGCCATCTGAATCTGATCACTGAAACGCTGTAAGAACCTGGGCGCACGCCGGACTGGCCTCGCCTGTTCTTGCCGTGTCACATCTGCCGCCTTCGACGGAGTTCTTCGTGGTTTACGAACCCGAATACGACTGTCACAGTGTTTCCGAGCGGCTAGTTTCCGGTTCTGTAACCAGTTCCACGTCCCAGGACTGCATACTTCGATTGCTTCGTGCATGCTTCTACTTCGCCCGCAGGTTGTGTGCCATCTCACTCGGTTGAATTTTAATTAAACTTCATTTTTTTCTAGCTCTTCTGATTGTGAAGTAAAAGAGGCATCCTCTACCTTACATCTGGACCCAAACACAAATCCTCCCGATGTCCGCTCACCCGTCTATCTCTGGACTATCCGATCCTATGTCCCGGGAGGGCATAATGGATGTTAATGGCTACGAATTGCGGGCCAGCCCGTAGCCATCCCGATTCGTGGCATTCAACCAAACGATTACTCCACCTATACGATCGAGATGACACACACTAGACACTCCTAGACTGTGCTCTGTGCACATTTGGATGATATCTCTATTTTTCCAGTTCCATAGAAACGGGGTTACCAGTAAGTCATGGCCACGGACCAGACTCGCTCTTCTGGTTTTGGGGTGATAGATAGCTGCTCGAAACACACACACAAGCCGGAAATAAGACATACTGTCCAGCAGCGTATGGGTCGCAGCGGGACTTGACACATTTAAATTTAACCATCCCACACATATTGGTTTTGGTTTGAAAACCAGTTCGATTGGAGGGTTTGTATTAACGCGACCCAAATGACATGCCGTACGTGAGTGAGTTGGGGGACTGAGAGTAGGGATTTCGGTTGGCGGGTGACTTTTTGATACCCTGGGACCATTTACATTCTGGCGAATGGCCTTTGGCTGGAATGGCTGCTGTATTGAAAACGTTGTATGTTATTCATTATGTCAAAACGGTTGTCAGATGATTGTACCCTGCCAGGGTGCGTTCACACCGGGTTTCTCTACCGCCATTCTTCACAACTTCTAAGAATCCCGACCACAACGTTTCGCAGCACCGTGTGAGAAAGTCGCCATACCACCTGTGCATCGTCCACATCTGTAATGCATGATGAACTTGAAAATTACATCGAAACGCTTCACGATGTAAAGCGAGCGAAGCAAATCTGTAGCGGCTGAGAAACGATGTTGATTTCTGTTACGGTCGATGACTAGAACACCTCCACGCGTTGTTCTTAACCCTCGACGAAACAAAAGTTTCGCGAGGTAGTCGGCCTCGTCGGGCTCGGATGGTTCGGCTCGGAAACCAGCCTGGTGGAAAAAGAGCTGCAAAAAGCAGCATTTGAATCACCTTCATCAAGCGAAGAACGTCTGCCGTAATACACTTTTGCTCGGAAAAGTTTATTGCCTCAGTGGCTCGTGGTGAGCAACAAACTGACCGTGAATGATGCTAGCCTGTATGCTTCTGTGTGAGTCGTACATCAACCCGTAATCCGAATTGACTCTGCCAAAGATGGAGAGAGAGAGAGAGAGAGATGAAGAAACAGAGAGAGATAGAGAGGTCGTCCATCGATTGTTTATTGAGAAAGGTTATATTTCGCTTAGTTTGAAATGCTCTATACTTCCTAACGATACTGGTACAAGATTTTCACACCCGATCAGAATCCAAGCTGCCACGGTCGAGAGCTTCAAGCACTCGTGCTTTACTGACCAACGAAAAGCCCCAAAGAGGAGGCTCACTGCGGTGATCCTTTCATTTAAAATTACATCGAGAAAAGAGAAACTGCAGAACCCATTGTTGATGTCTGTGATGAGTCGACCGTCGTTTTATGATGGCTAAATATGACCATCATGATCCATGAGCATGAGCACTTCATCAAGCAGCATCTTTCCGCAGCAGTGAGGAAATGAAGCGCAAAAAACGTGCATGTAAGATTGATCCGATCTCGTTCGCACTCCTATCTCTCTCGTCTTCGCTTTGGAATTTCGGACGAACAGGAAACAGATACAAAACGACCCAACTTCCGGCCAAACAAACGGTCACAACACATCAATCACTAACCCTGAGCCGTATCTTTCCATGTCCTCTCCACGGCTTGTTCTTTCTGCTGTTCTTCGTCCCAGAGCACCATACTTCGAAGAACTTGTTGCATAAGTGTTGTGTGCAAGAATCAGTTCGGTGACCCACCGCACGAAAATATGCCACGAGTGATTGAACCACACAATATTAACCAAATAGGCAAATACGTTCCACATCTCTGCCTGTTGCGAAAGTTCAGTGACACGTTGACCACATTTGCGTTTCCACCATGCGTAGGCAAGCAGGATACGGGTCAACTTACGATAAACGTTTCGTCGGATTTTGTAAGTAGGAGAACATGAATTGCAGTTTTGAAAAAAAAAACAACAAAACGCGGCCACAACGCGAAATGGGTCACACGCACACAGGGCACGCGGGGGGAAAACCCCACAACCGGTAGAGGCGTCGAGCAAACACACGGATCAGAACCGGCATCTTGCTGCTGCGTGAAGATCACCCGGTACTCAACTCCGGTAGAGTTTCTTGCTTCAGTTTAGATTGGTTTTAATTAAAAAATGGAAAATATCTTCCCATCGGCGTCACAAAGGCCAAAGCCCCACCGTAAGGCTTCTCGGCAGCAAAGACTCATCACGATCTATGCTCTCCAACACATCCGGGACGTGACGGAGGGTCCCCGCAAGGTGGGTGGTCAAGGTAGAGAAAAAAATAAATTGCACCATTTAGAAGTATGACGAACAAGATCGTTTACCGTTTCGGTACGTTCACGTTCGTTTACCCGGCCCGTGGTTCCCTCTGTGGTTAATCACAGATCGAGGCGTCATCCACCATTACATCTCGCGTTAAACAGAATCCCATCAAGCAGTGCGCCCCGCTGTCAGCTGAAGCCTGTCGTTCGGTCACCATGTTGGTCCCTCTTGGGTGTCGCCATCAACAACAAAAGCGAGCACGTTGATGACTGCTTTGATTAACCGAAAAATTAAACCAATTCGTGATGGGAAGCTTTCTTCCTGCCACGAACGTTAACGACCTTTTAGGCTTTTTGCGACTCGGTGCTGCGGAGCGGAGTTACTCGTACCTTTTGTTTATCTCGTTGTTTAGAAAACAGAAGCACTATCGGACCTGATATTTGACATGTGGTGCAGGCGGACTGTTGCAAGAGTACATTGTGTACCTTTCACGGGTTTCAACACCATCCCGGGGTGTAAAGTGATGAGTATAGCAAGTATTTTTGGGTCACCCTGAAACGTGAAAATGGATAACGGTCGCTGGGAAAAATCTTCGTTAATCGCTACCCTGATTTGGCAGATATCTTCCTCCTCCTCTTGGACAAGCAAAGCGTTTTTATACTGCATAACCCGGGAGGTTTCGGGCAGCGTCGGTTTGCTATTACTAGTTTGTTATTAGTGACGACCTGACAGCCGTATTGCTAGCGTCAATTGATCAGTGAATCAAATTTCCATCTTATTATCGATGCTATTACAACACGTAACAGAGAGAACGAACCGTTCTTTCACGCGGACCAGGGAATTCAACAAAGTTCTTTTAACACTCATTTACAAAAAAAAAAATAAAAAATTACTCCTCTTTTCCCCGGTCGCGTTCGTTCTGCAGCGGCGGCCCGGTCAACGTCCGCTCTCCGTGGCGATCGTCCTCAGTTCGCTGTCAGGCGATACAGCGACCGACAAAATTCGGCGCTGACACCGTTAAAACATGTTTTAACAGATGCCGATACTGACAACCACATAAGTTAGTAGATGTTAAGTTGTATCATATACGGTAACATGGCAAGTTTCTGAACAAGTGTTACAATGTTACAAGTGTTTTTATGGACTACGGAAGGAACTCGGAAATGAAGTCGCCAGAATGAATTGACAGTGATGAAGGGGGAAGTGTAAGGGAAAAGAGATGGACATAATAAACATTCACCAGAGATCGACACTTCCCGGAAAGGATTGTTATTTGCCAACCAACCAACAAAACGTGATGCAACAACCAAATCAGAATGTGCCAACAAAGTTTGAGATATGCTCCAGCCACTTGAACGCTAAGCTCTGGAACATACTTGCTCGCCTAAAAGAATCCGAACCACAAAGGAAACAGATAAACCAAACATCACTACCAGAAAAGTAAACATGCTCATGCGCTCACTTCACCAGGCTACAAGGAATGCCAAGGCCCCACAGATGCAATGACATCTATCATGAACATTGCACATTATCAGACATTGCACATTGTGCACCTCACCTACATGCCGTACCCTAGTAATTCAGTTTGCAATTTAAAAAATCAACGCCCTCAGTGACGGCTGTTCTACAAATAACTGTAATCAGTCACACTTATCACTATGCATGGTTGCAGCTGGATCGTATAGGGTACACTTGCCTCGAGGGCGAGCCATGATGCGTGAGACTATGCGTGACTCCCTTTTGGGTTCCAACATAAGCTACCCTCAGAAGCGACCACTTCCTACAGAGACCTGCGAAAGGAAAGGTAATTCAGTGTCAGGTGATGCACATGCGACTAATTGCGAGTAATTGAGTTTGTTCCTACACCGGGAGCATTGTGTGCGCATCATCTTCGCAAGGGTATTGTTGCGCAATCGCTAATGTAACCTACTTTTGCATCTCTTTCTGACTGCTACAACTCATGCCAAAATCCCCTCAACCCCTTCAAATTAACAATCTGTCTGGGTGAAAAAAAACACCAGTGCTGCTGGGAGATGAACGCAATCGTGATCGTGTTTTAAGTTAAAAAAAAGCAAAGAGTTCATTTTCCCCATGCGTTTCGAAAGCTACACAGAGACAGAAGGCAGGTCCCAAATAGTGATGCATGAGGTATCATTAAGGTCCACATCCCGTTCACAGTTTCCGCGTTTGTCATGCACCCTCCTCCTGCCTGTGTGCCGTCCGAGTCGTTTGGATCATCAAAAGCAAAATAGAAAATAAAACGCTTATGTTCGCAAGGTACGCAACACCATAACTACTCACTAAGCAGAATCAACGCTGTATGCGTTGAAAATTGGCGTTGAAAGGTCTACGACCACGTCCTGTGCTGGTCCCAGCCGGTGCCGCTTCGCAAATAGAGTCGAGCCGAGCGATGAAGTTCTTTTCCTTCGGAAAAGATACGAGTTTCCTCACGAGTGCTGAAGAAGGTGGTTGGATGAGATGAACCCGTTTATGATATTCCGCAAGTAGCCACATCTTGCCGTCTCTGCATGCACAGAAATTAAGAAATGCCACTCACGAAGCCGTATCGTGCTTCACCCTAATCACATGAGTTTCTTCGCCTGAAAAAATCTAATGTAAAACTCATAAACCATATGTATATTAATTGTAATCATTTCGCTTTACTTTCTTAGACACGCGGCCCGACAAATAAACCTATGGTGACGTGGTACAGGTGATTATTATTACTTACTATTGGCTGTCACTATCGTTCTCCTTTGTTCTCGTATCGTTCTATGCTGCTGCGATGCCAGCTGAACCATATGTAAACTCTGCCGCATAACCGCCGCAGTCCTCTTTCTTCGTTTGACGCTGCTTGTTAATCTCGGGCCAAATAGCGCACACAATACCGCCATCATTAGTGCGTGTGATGTGCGACAAGCACATATAATTGAAGTTACGCAACCGCAAACAGCATATAAATGAAGATAAACATTCACATATGAAAAACTATCTCGAACCCAACCATCGCACAGCTTGGTATAAATGCGCCGGCAGGCAGCAGGTCGTGACGCAACGGAAAATGGGTGGAAATGTTTCTTTTGCCCTCTCAAAGACCAGGTAGGACAAGATGAAAACGGAATGCAAGTAATAAAAGGTAATTTGCGTAACAACCTAGCCAGTGACTGATGTGTACCAGTAGCCGTAAGAAACCGTAAGAATAATTCATACCAGAATGGCCACTTTAACTCCCAGCAAACTGTGTAACAACAGCTCCTACTACATCACTATACGTGACGGTTACGGCTGTAATTTACCTGGCGAAGTTTGGCAAGACAAATAATGAGCCATCCCATACTGAACAAGGGAAATGGCAAATGGAAGCTCGCGTGTTTCGGCACAACCGAGAGCAGCCGATAAGTTGTAAGGCGAATCTCGGGCACGAATTCTCGCCCGCCCTTTCCAAGGCAACCCACGTGGGTGGGGTGAGCCTCCATTATTCCGAGCGAATAAGACCTATTTTGCGTAATTACTAACCCAAATCTCAATCCCTGAGCGGGGGTGTTGCGTATTCCGTCGATTGTTCGTTTGGGCCGGGCTCATACGGCCAATCACTATACAGCAGGAAAAGTTTCAAAAGAAGCAGCTTGAGAGGAAAATAGGTTCAAACACACACACACACACACACAAACAATCTAAATTGCTCCAAAAGTTACGCCCAGTTAAAAAATGTATTGCCAGTTAGATGCACATTGTCCGATCCAGAGTAAATCGGCCAAATGCGTGTACTGCATATTTGCGAAGAACATAATCCACATGCAAAAGGACGATTGACTGGTATGCCTTCTGCATCTGCAATAAAAAATTGCAAAGGAAAATAAACACCATCTTTCCACCAGCAGTTGCTTCTACCAGAGGCGCGGGAGGACCGCCAGATGGATCAACGTACAATGTTCTTCAGCTCGATCGCTCGATTGTTTCGCTGGTTTCTTCACATAATTAAACTGCGTGTGAAACAGTTTCCGCCTGTTTCCCGTTAATGTTGGTTCCTTTTGTTGCTACGGTGATGTAACGCTCTTTCCCTCGCGTGATGAACGATCGCTCCCCACGCAGCTTCCTTTCTGTTTGTTAACAAGAGAAGAGAGACCAGCGCAAATTGAATGCACTGCGGGGCACCAAAAATGGTCCATATTAGCACCAAACTAGTTCATTCCGTTAACGACCAACAATTCCTGCGACCGGGTGAGAAGGTGTGTATAATAGCGGAAAAAATATGTTTCAGCCGGTGCTACATTTTTTTTTGGCCGCGATCGAGAAGTCGATTGCACGATCCAACTTACTGTGAACCCGAGAACACTTGGTAGGAAGAATGGATTTCATCCCGATTCCTCGCACTAGGCTGATATGGCAGCTAGTGCTTCCGAGCAGCTTTATTTCAGTGTATGCTGCCTGCAAGAGAAGAATGCAGGTTCAACTAAAAGATAAGAAGCTCCATTTTGGAGCTTACGCATCTACTGCAAAGTAACGATAACGTTATATTTTTTCAAATAAAAGCACGATTCTCTCTGTCTCTCTTTCCCTCTCTCTATCTATCTATCTATCTATCTATCTCTATCTCTCACCGGCTCTGTTTACTCCAGGGTTACCTAATACTGATACTGTGATCAACACTGGAAACGCAGGAAGATCATGGTTAAATGTTTAATTCATTTGCACTTACTAAAGGCATCACACTCCCGCCATACATCAAAGAAAAAAATGTAATAGTAAAGAATCTCGCATAAACTAAGATTAATTGTAGTAACAAGCGATGCCAAAGGAACACGCTCCAAATTAAACGTCCTCCCATGGAAAAATCACCCGTCGTCACATGAATACATAATTTGAATAAATTTCCCAAATCACGAGGTGTAGGCTTGCTGCTGTACGGGTCGCTCCCCCGAAAGTTATTTCCGACGTGCGTTCTTTATACATAGGTGCACAGGGCAGGCTTCAGGGTTTTCCGAGATTTTCAACTGCAGTTAACGGCGCCTGCGTGTGAATAGGGATTTGTCCTCCTCCCCCCGGTCGTGTGAAGGCGGCATTGTGAAAGACTACTGACGATGCATTCCATCTAACATATTTAAAAACAAAAGGCTGAGAACATTTCGTCAGCCACCTCCACCTTCCGGGCACAATTTCTTACACCAGCAGAGGGTAGGAAAAGCGGAAATAGATAAAGAACAGGCCAAGATCGCCGGGAGAAGAATGGCCACATCGAGCGAACAAACGATACCGGATGGGCAACACACACAAAACACACACACACACACACACACACACACACAGACTCCGGTCTAAAATACCGGAAGGAAGAAGAACGATTCCGATAGTTGTCCGCTAATTGTGGCACTGGGGGAGTTGATGGGGTAGCTAACAATGGCCAGAAATTTATTTAATGTTCCATAAAGGAAGCGGGGCTACGCGCACTGGGATGGATCCATTCGCAACAAGACAGAGTATGTTCGAAGACACTACAGCGAAGGGTACAAGTTCCACGAGCATCGGTGGGAATGGTTTTTAGTTCAACGTTAGCGATCACGCTTAAAATCCATTTGCCCGTTCTATTTCCACAGACGAAATAACCTTGTTGTGAGATCTTAAAAGCCGTTGATATGTCTTTATGTATATACCAAAAAAAAAAAAAAAATCATTATCTCCATCTTTTAGGCGTGTAGGCACTGACATACCGGCAAAACGATCTTTTATCACACTAGTAACTAAAAAAAACATTATTGCACTCTTCACTCCTCAATATAACAGACAGCGTTAATAACAAAACGTCACTTAAATCAACGTCGCTCACAAAACCGAAATGTTTTTGAAAGTTTAGGAAATGAGACTGTTTGATATCTCATGCCATTTTATCGTTTCGTCGTCTCATCTTCTAAGTTTATCAACTACAATCATCATGATTATGGGCTGCTTTCAAAGGTTTATGCCTAATTCCCCGGCGAGTCAAATTACTGTTTCTCTTTCAGCGGATGTTCGCTCACTCTCGACCTCTCTACAAATTATTGCTTTTGCATCATGCATATTCATCATACCCCAAACAATTTGCTACTCGAAATCGTAATTCGATTGTAATGGCTAATAGTAGCTTATAAGTGCAACGAGATCATGCATGTGTGAAGGAGAAAAATCTTCTTTTCCTAAATATGAAGAAGAGCAATTAGAACCTAGAATGAGGGTAAATTTCTTGTAAGGCGAGCTTTAGAACAAAAATGTAGTCAGGTACTTACCGAACCCTTGAAAGGCTTCTTGGCCGGAAACTATCCGAACGGTCAGTGCGAGCAGGGAGAACAGCATCAAACAAGCTGCCATTGAAGTCGTTCTGCTGCGTCGATTCCTCAGCTCCTTCCGCATAGCCGCCATCCGATCGACGCAGTAATTTGATGAGAAGAACAACATTTTGGGTACAAAATCTTCACTGCTGAACACTTATTTCACCTCCAGTGCTGAGAATGTGTGTCAATTGGGCAGCTTTGGTTTTTTCCCGACTGAGCACTCAATTCCTGCCAACCTCTGTCTGGTGGTGCTGCTGTACTACCCACTGCGGTGTGAAGCAGTGTTTCTCGAGTCTAACGGGTCAAGTGCAGAAGTGCCTGCAGCAATCACCACACACACACACACACGCAAGAGGAAACCGCACGACACTTGATCTAGTTCAACGGACACGATGCATCGCCCATGCAGTGTCATTAACTGATGGCTGAGCTGAGATGGCTCACTGAGGCTGATACTTTTGTGAATATTTCCACTGGCACATCTCACAAATATCATCGCCCTTATTGTATTTCCAGCTGCAACAAGCAGAATAACGACCCAATCACTTCACATAATCACACTGAACCAAAACCGAAGCCGCTTCCCGCTGAAGCTTCCGTGAACAAACGTCTTCAGTGGTGGTACAAACAACGAACCCGAAGATGGGTATAGAACAAGTGACCGGTAATCAGTAATCGAACTGATCCACTCTTCTGGGTTCCTTCTTACCTTCTCTTCGCCTTTTTGACACAACGCAAGACAGTAACAAGAATGAACGTATAATTGAATTAGTCACGAAGAAAGAGCGTCAAGCCAGTCAGGAGAAAGGAACCGTTTTCAAGACCACCGGAACTGTTGCGGTTCGATTCGGGTTTGCGTTTTTTAGCCAAAGCACCAGTGTAGCCGGTGCACTGTCCAGCAAGAACGCAGCCGCTAATGTCAAGCAACCAGATCGCTCTCACCGTTCGATCATTTTCTTGATAGTGTGTTGTACGTGTTGCTTCCTTGTTCTTCTCACTGTTGCTATTCAGCACTAGTTTCTTATCGTTCCCGAAGAGCGACCACGAGCCGTTGGGTTTCCTACTTTCAGCGACGGCGAACCGTACGGGAACCGTTCGGTCGCACGATCATATTGCAACTAACTCGCGCAGCTGCGCAGAGCTCGCGAGTGATCCACGCGCGCGCGCGTATCATGTTCAATTCGCTCACGCTTAGGCAGATCCGTTGCGTTGCACCGCGTCATGCCTACCAGGCATTTGGACTCTCGCGTGCTTTTTTCTCCGTTTTCTCATTTTCTTATTCCGATTTTCTCCTCTCTGCTCTTGTCGTAACATTTTCTCCTCGCATTTGTGGTTTATATCTTCTCTTGACTGATTTTCTCTCCCACGAATGATTTTTCGAATGATTTCACATTTTCATCTCACGAAAGCGTTGGTTCGTTCTTGGTATATGTTGGAATAGGGGTTTTCAACGCCTAACTTATAAAATCTTTCCGCTAACTAACCAAATGTTTCAAGACGAAAGCAACGAAACAACTGACGGTTTAATTCTCGGGAAACAATCACTCGTACACTACTTCTTCTACTTCTTCGCCAGTTACCACAAAATCACGATCGTGACGCACTTCCTCAATCAAAACCGAAGCCATAAGTGATGAAGAGTCATTCTTTAAACACGATCGATTAAAAAGGTTTGTTTTCAACGATTTCCACTCCTCGCACGACGGTTCCTCGCCATGGTGATTGTTATTGCTTTTTTCTACCGTTTTCGCAATGTATTCTGCCCGAGTGGAGTAGCAAGAGCAAGAGCGAAAACAGTCAGTTAGCATCCAAGACAAGCGTCGAAACAGACCCCTTCGGCGGTCGGAGTGCTCCCCGTTCGCCGCACGCATACCACCGTTTGCTGCTGAAACCGTTTGATATGATTTGAACTCGGGTGCCCTCCCGGCCTGCAGATCATCCACAGCTGCAGACTAGACGACCAACAGAAGAGGATCGATTGCAGCGCGATTACTGCAAATTCTTCTTTACGGTCCGCAGACCAACGACCAATGTTGATTACTGCAGGTTGTAGCAACAGTAGAATCAAGAAGCAAAATCACCTTTTCAATCAAGCAATCAACAATTTCGGTATTGAGGCAAGCTAGAAGAGAAATAATGTACTATTGTGATAATATAAGAAAAGTTTAGGCTACAACGTTGAATGAAAGCATAAATTGTTAACCGCCCTATTCGTTTTTCGAAATGAAGGTGAAACTTTTCGCTTTCCAGAGCGATAAAGCGCCAAGATTTGGATGAAAGTGTTAAATTAAATAGAACGTAAAATTTAATTAACTCATCATATTGCAATTTTCTGCTGCCTACAGCTCGACCGGCAAAGGCAGGAGAAGAGCTTTCCCTTTTTGCGCAATCGCATAACCGATTCGAAAACATTAACGATAGTGCTGAAAGCAAAACGGACAGAAACGCCAGTACAATAGTAGCCGCCAGTAAACGTTTTCGTGGGGAGGGAAAAAAACAAATGCTCAGGAGTCATTTAAATGTCTGCCATTTTTCATGCTAGATTGCGCTCAACTACGCAGATGGTGATTCAATGTCCTTTTTTTACTTTCGCATGCTACGTGCAATGGAATCTCATCGAAATGAGGTGAAAATATTCCTCACTCCTCTCAGCACAGTTTCATTTGACCAAGCTGCAGATACGTTTCGGACTTCCTCAACACACAATGGAGCAACTTTGCACGGAAAGCAGTCACATGTCCTTGTGTCTTTTGTGAGAGCAAACAGTTTTCATACCATTTGTGGCCAGCATCTTGATTGTGTCAAATTGAACTGCTTGACGTCAACATTGTAAGTTTACACGCATTGCAACGCTACGAAGGTCGATATTGGAAATCGCATCTCTGCAGATCGCACTATGCCTGGTTTTTTCTACGCAAGAAAATTGTTCCCACATGGTCAACTTCGGCCTCCATGGTTTCTGGCGTATTCATCATGGATCTACCGCTTCCAACGGCTTCTGCCATTATCCACTCACGCGTCGGGCAATTTTGGGGTAATTATGGATTGTGTGCGCCATTGCAGTTCGCAGTTCGGCACCACTCCCGATCTCAAAGTCGATCGGCACCGATCGGTAGATCGATTCACTTTACTTTTTTAACGGAAACTATCTTAATCGCCACACTGGCGACCACTCCCGTATTGCTGAAATTGATCATTTTCTCCTTGCATCCCAACACAGCATCCCACGCGAGACAGGAAAAACTCTATTGAAAACCTGGCGGCACTTGATGATAAAGAAATGTACCCACCATTCACTGGCCAAAAGCAATTCGAAGCTGACGATGGCCAGGTTGACAACTGACGAAAAGACTGTTCGGAAAATTGGAAACGAGTGTGGGAACCGGAATAATTAAAACGACTCTCCTCGATCGATATGTCGATCGATATGTTACCACTTTCTCAATCGTTTATTGTTTTTTGTGCGTTTTCACAGATAGCGTTTTTTTCAGATGCGAACAATCCGGCTCATGCAATAATACTTGATCATTTTGTTTTTTTTTCTGTATTTTTGATTTTCGTTTATCATAGTTTTGTGTTATTCTGTTCGATCCGAAGCTTTTCACTTTCAATTGAATTAGTTGACACAAACTAAATTACGCATAACAGCATCAGAAATAATTAGTCTGATTGTAAATAGAAGTGTTAATAAAACGATGCTCTCCTCTATACGTATCCGTCTCTTAGTCACGGTAAAAATACTCGCACAATAAATGTCACATTGGAACTTGCACATGCACATTCGTCGTGCGGGCTGCAATGTGTTGGTAAATATCAATTCACATGGATTACCATCTTTAATTTCACGGAGACGGTAGACGGTGTTGCAAATGCGAAAAGCATTCACTTGTTTTGGTTGCTTCAGCATGTAGTGTTAGTAGCTCCGTACGCTTCCAAATGGCCCATCAGCACCTGCTGCAGATGACCTCGCTGGCTGCGCTCCTCCGCAATCTGCAGCTTAACCTGCGCCATGTCCTGCTGCAGCTGTCGCACAGTGATGAATAATTGGCGCAATGTTGGGGTCATTTCATCGTACTCTACACCTAACACACCGGACAAGCAGGGCACGCATCGAACGAAGAGAAACCGGAACGGAGCGAAATGGAACGGGATACAAATACGAAAGAAGAAAAAATTAGGAGAAAAAGCCAAACAAACCTAACAACAAACCAGACTATGGTCAAATAATGCAAAATTAGGGAAAAGTTTTTTTAAACAAAGTATCGAATTACTAAAGCATAACACCATCACACAATTAGTGCAGAGAATATTGACGTAAACAAAAGCTGAAAGGGATGAGAGCAGTGCACAAAATGGAAGAAACACACCTCAAAAGAGCTCCGAAAACTGACCTCATTGCCGACGATCCCAAGCACGTCGGGCTACGGAAAGAGGGAAAATCCGGGTCAGTACATACTGAAAGGTTCCCTCCATTTCGCCGGGTTTTGTGTTTAATTTGTTCAAAAGCATGATGCATCGCTTCAAGCGTGTTCCGCATGCTGCTACGGCCAACCGGCTTAGTTATTCACACTTTTAGATTTAGATCAACTCTTATTGCCGCCGACAACGACAGCGGTAGCCTCAAAGCCGTTCTACCGGCTATTGTTTCGTAACTTTTAGGGAGTGGCAGTTTCATAGAGAGAGTCCAGACTACCTCACTATGGGATGAACATTTTATCCCCATACACAAGGTGCCATTAGCATTTCATGAGTTATCTTCATTGATAAAGCCTTGCGCGACAGTAACTGTTACGCTCAACTTAGCAAAAGAACACCAATTGCGTAAATTTGATTATGCGCTCATAAGAATTGGTAAAGCAGGGCGTAATAAACACCATGAACATAAATATATGCTTAAATCTCATTCTGCTTTAATCTGTTCTGCGCTCATCTATATTTGTCTATACTTTATTGTTTAGTATACGGCTGTAGAGTAGCTGTACTCTCGGTGCCCATGTGCACTGGCAGACACTTTTGTTCGCAGTGCATTATCTCGCTGCCTTTTGGCTTGCCTCATCCTGAGCCTACCCGGTTGTGTTGGATAATGTTACTATATTCCGGGCTCATTTATTTTTAAATACGAGATATCTAGTTATTGTTCGTTGAAGTGCAACACTCAACTGATACAATAGGACTTTTACTTGCGTTACACAGCTAACCAACGCAAGGTTAAAACTTATCACACGTTTGATTTTGGTCAACTCACCGAAGCGTGTTAGAAGCCGAGCACAATATGACTGCTGCACACTCCCACCAAGTTCTCATGGGTATTGCCTAAAAAAAATCCGGGTTGTTTTCGTCTCCGTTCGTAAAACAAAAACTCAAAACACAAGCCAACTCAATCTTATATGAACACTTTTTCCTTCATGCATTTTGGCATTTCTTTCGAGACGCATCACTTTTTATGGCGATTTCTCCCTATGCCCCTCTGCAATCGCTTTTATCGTTGCTTTCTTAGTTTTTAGCATTCATTTAAACAACAACGATGCAAAAAAAACTGCTACATACTTTTGTTATTACACACATACTTGGTCGGTGAGTTCAGGAAGCCATCCGATTGTAGACCGGCAGCTGGCAGTTCTTGTATTACATGTTTCGAATGCACACTGAAAATTGTTTTGTTCGAATTCCTTTGACCCAACCGACGGTGAAATAATGCAACATATATCATGTTTATGGCAACCTGTACGAGCAGTTGCTCCATCTTTACGATCGTTCATGATCGTTCATCCTTTAACCAAGATCGTAAAATTAAAAATAATCTCTGTTAACAACACCTACCCCATTGCATAGAAGGTTCCAAATAAAATTATTGAGTTTTAAAAATATCAAACGCTATTTTTACGTCATCTAAATCAACATTCGTGTTGCCTTTATGCCAGTGCAATCAGAATGATGAACTATATGGTAAATTGAAGAAGCTTAGCATGAAGTTATCATGCATGCAATATTTTCAACAGATGATATACGATTGATTATCGATCTCACAGATAAATTTCAATTCAATTCATTATTCAATTCAAGTTGTTTTGTCAATGCTTCTTCTTTATTTATTTTTTTTAAATCAATAGCTTTCGATATATATATATATAATATTATATATATATAATATTATATATATATGAGTATATTATGCAGTTTGACTGCACGTCTACTACTACTATTACCGTATGATTACTTACAGTACGATTATATTTCTACACATCAAATGAAACCACCAATAGCAAACGACATTAATTCGCTTTAAGCGAAGAAAACCTGTAAAAAACAGCTGCTGTTTACGGTACAAGAAAGGCAATTTTCGATGTTTCATAATTGTACACGAGTATATAATTTCGAAATGGGATGTGTAATAATTAGCGACTAATAAAGCAACCCCATATACAGTTAATGGCGCCCATCTGGACCGTCTCTCTTAAGCAAGGACTTTTCGACTATGGTCATTCAAAAAGTGTCTAGTAAGTGATATCACGGCAGGCATTATCGCGTAGGTCGTTACGCCGAAGAAAAAGAAGTGGATACATAGGGCCTGTGGTTTATAGACTACTATGACAACGAAACTAATCAACAACGATAAACGATCGTATCAACTACACGCATAAGGTTGGTCGTTTTAACAAACAATGGAATAAGTATAAATATGTGGTTCAAACCCACTCTTTTCCAAGCCCCGTTGCTATGCGTCAGGATAACAGGCAAAGTATGAGGTGATTGCATTCGACCACACAACAGTTGACATGGCACAAACAAAAAGCTTTTGCTAACTATACGATACATAAGTTTACGAAATCTATCGACTCGATGATCTATCGGTGTTGCTGCCAGTAAAACATCCATAGTTTGTTGCAGCACGATACAGAGTTCCGTGACATATCGTCGCGTAAATGTTCCTCCTGTCTAGAGGAAGACAGTATCTCTTCAGCGTTCTCTCCGTCATCACCGTTTAGCTGAGGAGTCGAACGTCGGAGCTGCGATATTTTTGAGTTTCCGTTTAGTCCATGCGGTGTCTCGAAGGAACGATTTAATCGGCGATCGTACAGCGACACATTGCCACCGATGGACGATGATCCTTGGGGCAGATAGTCTCTGATGTAACCACTACCTTCCGGAGCTGGCGGAGGTGGACTCGTATTTCGATCGGAAATGACGGCATCCATTTCACGACTAGTTGTTCGATGTCGATGTCGATGATTGTACTGTTGTGGTACGTACTGATAGTGTTGTTGATATGGCGAACTACCAAAACCTGTCCCTGATAGTTGATTGGCATTCATCCAAACCGTTTGCTGTTTCGACACCCGCGATAGTAGAGGGGTGTTGGTATTTGAGTTCATAAAAATATTATCATAATTTGAGCCAGATCGGGCAATTGGATTGTGATAGCCTGTGGGTTGTGAGGCTGGCTTCAAGGTGTTAATAGAACGTAACCCGGTAGATGTATTGCGACCTGACTCTTCTGAATTTGATCGCCACTCGGTGCTTCCGTAACCGCCAATCGAGTATCGAGCACGTTGATGCTGTTGTTTCTGGTGGTGCTGTTGCTGTTGAGACTGCTGATTGCCATTTGCACTGTTAAGCGTCGCAATGGACGCTGCGTACAGATTGAAACTGTTAGGACTAGCCTCCCGCCAGATGTGCGACGAGTTAATGCTGTTTGTTGATGTATGTGTTCGGCTGTTCTTGATACCGCTACCATTCGGCAGGTAGGACGACAGAGAGGAGCATGTGAAAGGTAGTTGAGGATTAGACGAGGAAAAGTGCTTGCTGGTTTGCAATTTTCCGCCACGGATCGGTAAACACGGTGTCCATGGTAGAAGTGCTAAAAATTTTATTTGGAGCATCGGGGATGGAATGTTGGTATGTGCACGATACATTCCAAGGATAGGACAAAATGGTACCGTATCGATTCACATTTCATAAAAAAAAGACGTGTTCACATCACGATAGCGCCCGTCCGCACGTAATATGTGGTTGAAAGGTAGAAAGCACATAAATAAAAGGGGAAGAAAGAAGACGATACAATAAAAGAGTTTAGCCTTCTAAAAATGATCATTTTGTATTCACATTTGATTTGAAAACCGAGCGATGCAAATCATTGAAAGTAGCTTCACAAGGTTCTGCAGGCCATAAAGCACAAGATGAATAAGGCAAAATATTAAGGAGCCTCGAGTGAAATGTCATGCCCAATTAGCATTGTGAGAAAATCAAATGAAAATGAGAAGGACAAATTTGCATAATCACATACAATTATAGTATAACACGACAAAACCAAATAGCTCATAATATTTTTTCATTATTATGAGTAACGTCACAAAATCCATTACAACAAAACACGTAGAAACTGAAATGCGTGCAGCTACGATTTAACACCCGTATTTCAAGTTGGGAAGAAAACGGCAAATGGAAAAGCTTAATATAATATTAACCTTTTTTCAATAGCACTTCTGGAAGACCTTAAAACATAATGTCAAACATACAACCAACCCAAATTAAGAAATGCGATTAATAGCAAGCATACAATAAACACATAGTATAAGTACATAATTTATGTTAAACGTAGCGACGTTAAATAAAGCATACATAACCAAAACCAGACAATATCAACGCATTATTATTACGCTACTTACCTGAGTGCATGGTGTTGCGTGAGGTGCTTTGATAGGCGGCACAATACGCCTCAATAACGCGCAAAACTAATGCATCCTCCTCGTAGGTGGGTGAAAGTTTAGAGCTCGAGCTGATAGACAAACTGTGGTGCACATTTTCCGAAGTGTTTGAGACTTGGCTTCCTCCTCCGCTACTGCCACCTCCAACGCAACTTGCTGCAGCTCCTCCTATACTGCCGGTGATGCTTGCCGTCGTGCTTCGTCCACCTACAGCTCCTCCTGCCCCAGCACCAGTATTGCCAATAGCGACCGAGCTCAAAAAAGCTGGACGCAACGGAGGTGCGGATCTAAGATTTGTGATGTTCCAGTTAGCTAAACATGAAATGAAAATATATGGTTTAATATTAAACAACAGCTTGACAACAGGAGCAAATATAGCTAAATCCTTTTCGTTCACCTTTTTCCGAAAAACCTTTTTGGTTTGGTGCCACATGATTTGTTTCGAGACGATTTGGGTTCTGGAAGTTCGGGGAAGCTAACAGATTTGGATTCGGTTGATGTTGCTTTAGTTGCTGTTGTTGGAGTTGAAGTTGTTGTTGTTGCTGCTGCTGCTGCTGTTGCACCTGGTTGTAGCTCAGATGGTGATTGAACGATTGACTGCGTTTGTGTTGCGACATGTGCTGCACGATACTGGACGATCCGCTCCGCGACGGATGACTGTTTCCGGTGGTTGATGGTGGCGACATCTGTACGTAAGAATTAAAAAAAAATCATGAGCCTTTAAAACACTAGTCGAGTTTGACGTCTCGGAAGAATAATTCAATAAAAAATATCACTCATCATACACATGGAGTTGCCCATAAAATCAAACATCAACAACAGCATAGGAAATGCAAACTGGAAAATTTGTTACACTAATGAAAAGAGCAGAAGATGATTCCAATAAAAAAGCGTGATGCACATTGCGTATAAAACGACCACAAAAACTCACGACAAGTGTCAAATATTAGTGCATAGGGCTGAATCTATTTCAATGATTTCAACTCTGCTTATGGAAATGCTCGCTCACAGGGCTCAGGCAGGATGCATTGGCTATCATTTATGTACAATACTAACGATAGAAAAAAAACACACACACATAAGCAAGCACATCTGCATTCATCCGCATTGTGGCACGTGTTACCGGATGAAAACAAGCATATTTCATTTACTTTACTAGCCACAAGAAAAAGCTCGGTAGGCTCTGATTTTTTTATGAACAACCACATTCAGCAACAATTGGCAACTGGATTTTATGGGGAATCAATAATAATTGATGATAACGCAAGCAACACAATATGATGATCAGATGAGGTAAATGAGGAAAAGAACAACAGGAACACAACAAAACAAGTACGAAACAAAACAATAACTCAACATCGAAAGAGAACAAAAACACTCTTGCCTGAACCCCGAGCGACTCCGCCACTAGTGGAAATGTTGGAACGTTGAAACAGACCATCGCCATCGGAAGCAAACACGCCTGCTCGACTCGTTCTAGTTTTGCTACTATGGCTACTTTTACTAGTATTATTATCGCCAATAGGAGGAGATCGTAGCGACATTGGTCGTGATAGTGGCCCCGAGGCCGGTGGCAACTTTATTAACTCATTACTCGTGACAACAAATATCGGTAGCTTCTCCTTCTTCCACCAGTGTGCATATAGACCAGTTTTGAACGTTGTCCTCTCCATCGCCTCGCTGGTGTGAGGTGAAACGGACGAATGCGTATGTCCTTGCTGCATAGCGACTGAAGAGCGATCGTATAGGTTCACAACAATTCGGCTTCGACCGGTGAAGTAACGAGATTGGCTTGCATCCCCGCCTCTGTCCATTAAAGAAAAAGAAGATAGTGTCCGTTCTTCGCTGCGACTACGCGCTATCCGGTCGAGTCCCAAATGCTCATGGTGCGTGGAATTACTGTTTTGTTCAAACAGCTTACCGTTGGAAAAATCTGCATCTATCGATGCACTGTCACAGCCAGAGACGGAGAACTTTTTCTCCAGCAAGCTACGTCCCCGATTATGACACTGAGATGTATCATAAGGATGCTGATCATTATGATGGTCATACTGCCCACTGTCGGTGAAATCAAACTCACTCTCACGAACGAGCGCAAATCGACCCAGATTGTGACTTGAGCGGGACTGCCTCAACGAAAACGAGTGCGAACATCGTTGGTCACGATTGGAAAGCATTTCACCCATAGTAACGCCATCGACAACATCAAGCGCTTCGTGATTTTGCGGGATCTCGTCAACATCTTCGTTCAGTGCGTACTGGTCAGTGTCCTCACCCAGTGAACGCTGCTCTGCATAATCACAAAGAAGAAAATCACCGGAAAATTTAGCGGGCCCATCTGGTGACGAGATTGTACAACTACCGGCCATACCTGAATCACTCGAATGGGGACTGTGTCCCCGCGAATGGAAACTACACAATCGACACTTATGCTCCGAACAGAAAGAACCGGACGGATGGTATCGTTGCGTTGCATTTTTTGTTTCATTCTTACGGAGCGGGACATTTGGATCGTACGCTTCTGTTCTACATTCGCCCGGCATGTCATAGTTGGGACCATGCTTTCTCGTGACTATCGGAGCATCTGCTTTGCTGGATAGCTGCACGTACTGGTAACTAAGGCATCGTCTCGCTGCTGAACTTGAAGCGTCACCAGCACATTTGCCTATCCTTGCTTCCGACCCGTTACCTGTGTGCTGCGAATCGTCCTTGCCTTTTCTATGATGAGTTGGATTTAGCACAAGTTTTTTATCGGAATTTATTGAATGCTTACGGAATGGTGACTGCTCACGGGACAAACATCCAAATACGTTGCTGTCGAAAACCAGACGGTCAGCCTCACCGACGTCAGGTGGCGATAATGAGGTTGGTGGAAAGTTATATAACAATTCCACCGTCACCGGATCCGGTACCGGAACGATGGCAGGTATATCTAACGAACTGGAATGTACATTGTTGCGATCGGCTGCTTCATTGCCAGCCGTGATGAACGTGGTCGTCGGTCCCTGGCCATCGCCAACCTGGCAGTCTCCTTTCCACGATGGAATGTATATTTCTGTTACCGATGAATTGTTGAAGCGATTACCGACGAAGTACGTCGGCATGCTATGGCGTTCCTCGGTGATTGTTTTCTGCTGCAGAGAGTGCTTTATTTGCATTGACTCATCTAGGTTGAGCAAATTCTCACACGCCATCCTTCCGTGAGCAGTACGGTGTTCGAAGCTGGACATTTGCGATTGCTCGGAGCACTGTTGTTTTATATCGCCCAAAAGCAACCTTGCCGTGGATGTATGTATTCCCGAAGGCCGTTCACCATTGAATCGAGTGCTGCACCGGGCATCTCCACTGTGGAGCGATTCACGATCGTTTAAACAAAGATATGGTATTGCAGCGGAACCAATCATTTCTGAACTACGATTTCCATCGTTTTCTGGGTCACATAACTCGCCGTCCCTGGAGCCTGTTGACAGAGGAGGATCGTCGTAGCTTTCGTAGACGGTGCTTCCTTCATTACTGCCAGCAGGAGTGTGTTTACTTTTGCCAGCAAAAAATGTTATCGTCTCATACGTATCATCATCGTCTTCAACAATGTCTAGCGCATTCTGACGTTCAAGGTTTGAATGACTTCTGGAACAGGAAGACGATGTACACGATGACGATTCTGAACAACTGGAATCATACCGTGGAAGTCTTGATTGAGCATCAATCGTCACCTTCTCGATACCATCATTCTGAGACTGCAAGGGATCGTCCGATGTTACATCAACTTCATTATTAGCTGGGATCACAGCCCGAACAGCAGCCTCCTTTTCTCGACGTTGCATTCGAACGGCAGTTTTATGCCTTCGGCGTCTCATCACGACGGCTCGCTTATCGTATCTTTCTGTTACTTGCGGGTACAGTAAAGCTTGCACGACATATCGCGACAGTTTACCAGCTCGGAAGAGTCGCCGGAAATAGATGGTCAGCTCGGCATAAGGAGCGGTTGACGGATAGTTACAGGGAGGAAGCGTTACCTCAAACTCTGGTCCATACATTGCACTGCCACTGTCGCCGTGTGCACATATCGATACACGAGTACTGTAGCCACGAGAATCGAGTGCTAGTTGTTTTTTACCCTATTTGCTCATGTGTTGCGTACATTATAGTGCAACCGTATACGTATAACGTTTTGAACAAAAAGGCAGTAAAAAGAACAAAAAAAAGTGCCACACACCATCAGTCACAAACCAATGATCGAAAATCAAGATTGAGCATAAATGAACAGGAAAAAATAAGATGAAAAATAAAACTTAATTAACGCTAGTCACAACTACGCACGAAGATCTTCGTAACGATTTTGAATGTTTTCTAACGAAAAAATATCCTTAAAACTCCTAAACCCACGATATACACATACCCAGAAACAAATGTACAACGCAAACAAACGATAACTTACATGAGGTGGAGGTTGCGGAATATTAACAGCTGAGCTGCTGACGTTGCGTTTCAGGTCCACTGCGCCGGCACCATTCGGATCAATTGCACCTGACTTGGGACTGAGTGATTCCACCCAACGATTGGCCTCACTCGGTCCTTGACATACAGCAACGATGCGATCGATCAGCGTTCCACTGATTTCGAAGGCATTTTTAATATGGTCCGTGTCTTCTAAACGATTCACCGTAATGCCCGTCAGTGGAAGCTTTCCTTCATACTTGAAAGCGCTCATACGCTGGCTAACACTAAGTATCAACAGCGTCTGAGGAAACAGCACTAGATAGCGATCTTTGTGTTCTGGCCCGACCGCTACACTCCCCATATGTATGATGTCTCCGAGTGTACTTAACTCCGCTCCCTGCCAACCGCGCACCGGTCCAGTTAAAATCTGCAGTTCCAGCTCCTTCTGGCGACGCGTAGCTGAGCAGGAGGAAGCAATATCTTTGTACACGGCGATACTGCGCTGTGTGTCACCTCTATCCGGATGCCCACTTTCCATATGGCGCTCTAGCTCCTGTAGTATGGCGGCGTACTTGTCCAGGCGTCGAAACGGTTTAGAAAGACCGGTCGTTAAAACCAGCAGACCTGGTTTAGCGGCACCTTGTTTTTCCATGAACACATTGAACTCCTCGCTAAAACATAATACAAAAATAATACGTATAACGCAAGAACCCTTACAACACAAATCTTTCAAGATTACCGAAACTTATCGACTATCACTATGGCACGGGGATGAGCGGCACAGTAAAATTGGTGTATTTTCTTCATTGTTGGAGCTTTCGATAAAAAAACTTTCCCGACACGATCGTTGCAATCCTCTAGTATTTGTAGAAACTCCTCGTGCATTTCAACCAACTCGAGAAAGTTGCTCATTAGCTGTGTGTATTCGTTCGAAGAAAGTCTGTAAAACAAAAGAAAATAGTCACAAACTCGTAAACTTCCATCTGACGCCTCTATAATTTATGGTTAACGTACATTTGACTACCTTCCAACGGCTCTAGAAAATTTTCTGCTAGTCCTCGCAACTCAGCTACATGAGCTTTTTCGCTTTCTAACAGATCGCGAAATACAACCGACCGGAATGCCTGTATTTCCTCCGGAGGGCGAATTGTTTCCGACAATGGAAGAGGCCCTAATGAGGGAAAAAAATTTAATTCTGTCTTCTACAATCTATGCTAATAGAACGATAATTTAATTTAATTAACTTACCAACATATTCTTTAACGTAGTTACTAGGAAACCATCCTGTCGTATCGCCCAGAGTACCCTCCCACCAGCCACCTTCCTCACGCTGAGTCAGCGTAATGATGTCACCCTTTTTGAAGCACAGCTCATCGTTATTCGATCCCTTAAAAGAGTACTGTGCCTGAACAGTTATTATCGAGGAGTCCATCTCCGAACCTGGTTTGTGCTCTGGAAATAAATCATATATGTCAAAATCGTGAAACCATTTTCAACAGTTATGGCTGAATTTATTTACTCATTTTTATAAACAATAAAGCTTCACAATATCTTTGTTCTTTTCGTTACGTACCATTTTGCATTTCTTCCGATGCAAACACTTTTTTTACAGCTGAGCTGTGCTTCATCAAGCCTAACATCAGATCGAATCGCACAAACTTAAAAATAGACCCTAGTTTGTCGAATGCCTTAATATTGGAAAAATGTTCGCAAAAGGACGATGAGCGAAACACAGAAGATACATGGTATGTTTTTTTTTTCTTTCATTCCGTACCAACAGACAGTATGACGCACGCTCGTGTTTCAGCAGCTTGTAAATATGACACCCGGTTGTCCGGAATCGGTTAAAATGCCATAAAATGCTATTCGAACGATTCGAGCGATTTGCCTTATCAAAAGCTTTGTTCGAATCAACGCAACATGATACATAAATAACACACATAGCAAATGCGCGTCTGTTCACAATTTACGCGGTTAGTTCCTGTGCGTATCGCGGGAATACAATTCCTGTGTGTTTTCGAATCTAGGTAACTCGCATATAGCGTATCTCGGGAACGAACTGTAATCCGTAATCCGTAATGATCCGTTGTACTTAAAATGCGATTCAGTATAAAATATGTCTCTTTCTAGATCACTCTCACCAGGGATACACTGTTAAACCGAAAAAGTGCCAAACCAGCATCAACGCACGACATATGAGCACGGGTTTCAGAATGTTAGGTTCCGTATGGTTTATTTATAACAAATCAGATTTATTGGCCATGCTTATTTTATCATCGTTTTATTTCACTCCAACTTGTCACGGATCGAACTGTCCTTTGCGAAACCGCGATCCATGAAGACGCCTGATCACTTTGGCACTCAGGCAGGCGTTCATCATAGGTATTTTCATTTATTTCTGATCAATCGTTCGATCGTTACAGGCCTACTAACAACACGAACATGTAATTGGTTTATAGGACTATGCGAATCCGTGAGTGTCCACTAGGCTACTCAAGATTATTACTCGTTACAAACTATTGACATTATTGCGAAAACACGAATAGATATATCAGTATCACCACCATTATGATATACCAAATAAGGACAACATAATTTTGATGCATTTTATGATTTTGGATGTGAAAATTGAAATAAGCTGCCAAATCGTAAACACAACGTCGATAGCGCTAGTTCAAACACAAAACACTGGATTATTCCTTCTCAGGGTTGGGGTTGCCTGACGCATTGCCCATGCACTAGCTGGGCCTGGGGCGTTATCTAGTAGTTGCTGCAGCCTGCACGAGTTCTAAAATTATTTTTCTTCTCTTGGCGCACGATCGCAAAGACTTGACTTCTCCCAGGGATTTTTATGAACCATATAGCCCATACATTTTCCGTCGTCGTGCAGCGTCTACAAGGAGGGAATCAAAATTGATATTTTGCACTCTCTACCAATATCGTAGCGAACCTCCATTTCAGTTGCTCTATAGCCAAATTACTTACCTTTACGGTAGAACTACGCACAGGGTGCGTTCATTGAATGACCGATTAAAAATCCCGTCATCGTTACACGGATTGCACGTTGGCAAAGCGAAAATTCCAAGGGGAGGAAAACGATAATCCTTTCCTGGGTAGCTCTCGAGACAATACTGATCCTACTATACCGTTCGTCCGAAGCACAGCACAACTGATTCTGCCACTGTCAGACTGCGATAGGGCATAACGATAACTGCCAAAAACACGTTTTTCGCGACAAAACGGCATCTCAGCGTAAAAACACCGTAGCCCCAGCCCCAGCCCAAGTGACCGCTCTCGATGCGTTATTTTTGAGCAGAATTATTTGGCAAAAACATATTCGAGAAAATAGTTTACTTTTAACCTGGTCTCGGTGCGCCCTTGCTGCTGACACACAACTGACAGCACCCGTTGCTTCCATAATGCCTTAAACATCAGATAGGTATCAAATCTAGCTACAGTCTGTTTCCAACTGTTACGCGGTTAATGCGTTCGCGAAGCACCCGCGTAACTCGAATTTTATAGAAAGACGAATACATTATGATTTCGCAAGTATTCTTTAAAGTAGATGCTGAAACGAATATAAATCGATTATACTAAACTGTATATTTAATGGCCGAAAACTCAAAGCTAAACTGTATATATTTTCACATTTAAATCAAAATACATTAGCAATTAGTCAGAGATATATACAAATATTTTCTTCAATTGAATTGAATGCGCTGGCATGAAATTTACACTTACATACAAATAACAACTCTTACATTGCCAGCTATCTTCCAGATCAATTTCTAATCGATTGTATTACTATGCGTACTGCGGAAAATCACACCTAATGAGCGAAATATCTCATTTTGCCGCAACGAAGAATTGGCAGTCGTCCAAAATGGGTTAGTAAACGAATCTCATCAAAAAACACCGCAAAAACAACGATCCATGGTTTGTGGCAATACGAAACTAAGTACAACCGAATATAATAATGTACCTTGAGCTGGCTTATAACGATGAAATAGGCTTTTATTGTTAGTTATAACTATTCTCACACTGAACATCCACTTGGGCTGAGCGTTTCGCAAATTTCCCCAGCTTCCGTCTTTTTTTGTGAAACCGAACTCATCCCACATACCACAATGTGACACGTCGTTTACAACAGGTGTTTTCATTTTACCACCTCCACAACCCAGAGAAACGTAGAGGGATTAAAACATTTTAAATGTTTACATCCCAGATTATATTTAGAGAACAAGCATTTGCATTGTCTACTACTGCTTTCTACTGTCTACTAATCTTAACATCACGCTGAATTACCGTACAAGGGAGTGCAAAGTATTGTGTCCTTATTTTCTAAGACTCACCATCATCACTCGATCTACATGATAGTGTTTATCGCTCAAGCGCGTTAGAAAACATTGAAAACGGGATTGATGTTACCGCTGCTATCGCATGCCAGCGACGGATTATTGCACATAGCCAAACGTAGTCGAGAGGGCAATAAACCAGCACAACTCTAGTTGGGCCTGCCGATTCAAATCTTAATTTCACGTGCATGTCCCTTCTCTTGAGAAAGACGCTACTCGCAGACATCTTGACTCGCTCGTGGGGGGATTTCTCTTCCACGGCTTATGAATGTTCTATCGGTGCTCATCGCGCGAAGATGTAGCGGATTGCTGCTAGGCGGTGTTTAAACGATTCATTCGACTCTCGATCGTTACTATAAATAGAAAAATAAATTTCATGGCGACACAGTAAATATCCAATGCCACCCGGCGACATCGAGAGCAAAGCGAGACACGTTCGTACGCGTCGTGGTCCGATCTTTAACTAGAATGAGCTCAGCGTTTTGCATCGAACAGACACTTTTTAGCTTTTTATAACATATTGTAAGCTATTAAAAAAACAACTTACAAATCTAGTTGCAAAATGTTACAGTGCGCGATTAAGGGCGTTAAGTTACATACAGAGTATTACAAAAAAAACATTCTACGATATCGATGTCAATCAAATCATCGTTGTTTTCAACGATGTGTATGATATAATTAACGAACAAACGTAGGGTGAGAATCCGCTTACTTGAGATAATGTTGCCTAACTCCGGAAAACGAAGGGAGTGGAACGAAAAGGTGATGCCGGATACTGATACACGTTGGATTGCTTGTTGCAGAGTACTCCACACTAGAAAAACTCTGGAAAAACATGCAAATTTATGCTGGAGTGTTTCGCTCAGGGATCAGTAGTTACAGATTTCCGATTAACAATGCGTCCTACTAAGGAGCTGTCTATGGCGAATCATGTTAAGTGCCACCTTACATAGAATGGTCCTCTGTTGAGAAGAGAAACGATGTTTGCCCCATCCATGTTTGGTATTGCCAAGGCTGTCTTAACATAAGGCAATCTTTCAATTGTGACCCGACGAAGTGATTTGGTTGTAACTGTGAGAGTAGTAGTAGGAAAGTATGCTAACGACTATTCTCAAGCAAGGGACAGTTTCGATATTTGGAGGGTTCCCAACACATACTACATGCTGGGCTTCACTTCGCAGACGCTCCTGTACCGCAGCATATTGATTCGTTAGCATCGCAATAGTATCAAAACTTGGAATATGAAGATTGAGCCCTCCACAATTACGCGAAAGGGCAAACAGTTCAAGTGGTAGACGAAATCCTTCGGACACTTCCCAAAGAAACAATCGTATCATTGGAGAGATCTTATCTATGTTCATTGTTCTTGCACAACGTTACAACTCCTACGTACAGTGCAAAAGTTTTCTCAACATTCAACACAGCGCCGGAGATTCTCGCGGCGCTATCATTTTCGTCTTGGTTTTTGTGCTTACGTTTGACATCAACTAGTGATGATGAGATGATGAAAAGGACGCTTGGAGGACGAGGGTTGAGCAGCATTGGACAGAACTGGAACGCACATCATTCCGCAATTGTTTTGTTTGTTTTGTTGCTTGTGTCAATCCAACGTTGCTGTTTAGCTAAGCTTGTTTTTCATACATCCCATGCCGATATGCTCCGGCTAAAGACAGTACCGACAGTGAGGTGCTTGGCCCGGAAATGTTACAGTTGTACTATCCTCGGCTGAAGAGCTGGATTGTTCAACACGATCATGACGACAGTTTCGGTTGCGGAGGCAATCTCCCCGTAACAAGCCATGTATGTCCTTATCTGGTGCACTATTACGATCAGAGCAAGCTCGTGCAACCGCATCTCCGTTGCGCCATCCTCCATCACCATAGTTTCGCAATCTCCTCATAGAGGATTTTAAAGGTATTATCCCTTGTAGGTTTCGTACCGGTGTTCGCCATTTGTAATTGTAGTGGGTAGTCGTGCCGAACCCTGATCTCGCAGTGACATCTGGCCTGACGACACCTGTCGAGGACGAGGGGGATGTACCATGCCCCGGCAGGAGCCGGCAGGTGCTGATAAGCACGGGGCTCTCGGTGTCCCCAAGGCGGCCTAGCGGTAAGCGTGCGGCCTAGCGAAAGTATTGTGTTGCATGTAGTTGGGAAACGTCAAATGCCACTATATTAGTACTACGCGTTTTTAGTACTTCGAAGAGGATCAGGGTCGAAAAGGATCAGGAATTTAGGATCGAAGAGCGTTCCGCGGGAACAGCATAAATACGACCGCAGCAACGGTCTTTAGGGGACGGAGTGAATAAAAAGACAATTTTTTGGCCTCGTTGTACGAAAGCTTGCCTAAGGAGTTTAAAACTCGCCTCCATTTTTTAACACATGTTACCTCGTTCACAACAGTAATGTTTAGTTTCGCTCGGGACTCTTGCTGGTGAAAAAACAACACATCCAATCACTTCGACATTCAAGAACAAAACTGATTCAACAATGAATAAAATCAATTTTTGATTATTGTGTTTGCATATATCACATGTAACGTCAGTCGTGCGTTGTTGCGCCACACTTTAGAATGAAAGGCTAAGGATTGATCTGATCGATGCCTTAATTTATTTATTTATTTATTTGTTTATCGATGCCTTAATAATCTAGCTAAAAAAGAACGAGTTAAGCGAATGTTTTCAACACAGGTATATAATAGTAGCTTGGCCTTAGACATTTCGAGGTTCCGCGCCGAAAAGCAAAGCGAGCATAACATATTCCTATACCCAGATTTATAATTAGCATCACTTACATGGGAAGAGCAAAAGTGAAAAAAAATCTCCTGTAGACGATACGCTTTCTCACAAGCAGGCGACAGCACCACGACGCCAAGGGACAAGATCACTGGCACCCAAAAATATTTTCTTTACCTTCCGCACTGCGCCTCGCACGATCCGTCCGATCGCGAGCCTCTGCCAGCTTCAGTTGAGTTTCCCGTAGCGCTTTCTTTCTTAACCCTTTGGTTTCGTAGCGTTCCCGAGTAGAGAACGCAGATTTTCGCCGCTGCTTTGGCCGATGATTCGTTCTGGAGCACTGGTCCGCAGCACCACTCAAAGTTCCCTGTGAAGGCGTTTTAAGGTTCAGAAACCCAACGCAAATTGGCAACGAAACCCAGAAAAATCCAAGCACTTTTGCACACTTTGCGCTAGCACGTATCACAGGCTAAACACAATTAACAATTATTCTTCTTTTGCTTTGAACTAAGTTTCTTCTACGAGCGAGAGACGTCTCTCATGCCTTCTTCTGCTTTGTGATTAATTTGGTCTCGGCAGCAGCAACTTGACAGCTGTGCGACAGTGTTACCAGCATCGTGAATATGTTTCCACCGTGCGTCAGATGCCGTTGACAGCCGATTGTTTATTTTCTACTTCGCCAGCCTGTCGACAACAATTTTCCGAGTTCCAGAATGACTGCGATCGACAAAATTCAAGCGCTGGATCACATTGAGCGGGAGCTAATTCTGTGCCTTCAGAGCGCTGGTAAGATTCCTTACACAATTAGAACCACATTCCGTATGCGTTCAACGGCTATTGCTCTTCCCCGGCATTCCCTGTAGGAGCGGCACTGATGGAACTCAGTAAAGAGAAAACCAGCCAAAAGGCAACGGAAACAAACGTTAACCAGTTTCTAAAGTCGCTGAACAACGTCGAGACAAAGCTGTCGGAACAGATCAACTATCTTACGCAAGTATCCACCGGACAACCGCACGAAGGATCCGGATACGCTTCGGCCAAGGTGCTGCAAATGGCATGGCACCGCATTCAGCATGTCAAGTCGCGCATCAAGGATCTGGAAGAGTGCAAAATGCGCTATATACAGACAAATCGCATGCAAAGCAACCGTGTGGGACAAAACCCATCCTCTACCACCGCTGGTGTGATGATGTAGTAGTATAAGGTCAACTACACGCAACATGTATCGGAAGTATAAACAATGTATTTCATTACTTTTCATCTTCACAAACGCTTATTACACTCGAGTTCTGTTCTTTCGGTTTTCCTATTCCGAAAAAATTGTTCACCAGCACGTACCGTACGCACTGCAACAGTACGTTTCGCTCGTGTCGTATGTCAGAATCCAGCAACTTCTCCAGCATCGTGTTCTGATTCGATCGACGAAGGTTTGAAAAGTTCAGCAAACTTTTCTTAGGTTTCCTTACAGTTCTACCTCTGTTCATGCTTGCACGCGTCTGGTGGTCTTTCATGGAAGGATTTGAACTCAAGCCACATTTCACTTTTAGAGTGTGTTCAATGCAATCCTTCTGTTCTGTATTCGTTTCAACAATCTCACCACTCTCCATCGAGGTGGAAGGTGTCTTACCTACCTCTTCCGTAATGTTTACTTCCTTCTTGTTTGAGTCGATTTCTTGACCAAACGCTTCATCATCAACTATTTCACCTTCGCTTAGAACTTGTTCAGCTTCCGGGGAAAGGGTTTCATTTGCAACGTTTTCTTCGAGAGAACTCTTCGAACCAAACATTTCCTGTCGAACTCCTTCCTCATCTGACGTATCTTCGCTATCCGGTCCATACTCGCCCAACATGCTAAGAGCAGTCTTTGCTGTTTTCTTATAGTCTTTCAACGCAGAAGTACCCACAAAGGGCATTCTGTCATCATGTTTCTCTACAATTGTCTGTGCAATCGGTTTTGATCGTTTCCTACGCTTTGAACGCTTCGCCGAGCGGACATTAGGGGCTCCCTCTCGCTTATGGACATAACCTCGCTGTTGGTCTTCTGATGCAGCGCTTTTCTGCCGATTGGGGAAACGTTCCTTGCTTTCCTCAATACGTTCGCCTCGATTAAATCGCGCTTCCTGCGCCTGTTGTCGTAGAATGATATTCTGTCTCGTAGGATAACGTTTACGTCGTTCATCCTTCCATTGTTCGATCTCCTCGGTTGATGGGCCCACAGCAACCTTCACACAGGTTTCGTCTTTGTGTACTTGACGGTCGTGCTTTTTCATAATCATCGGATGGCCTACGAACTTGCAGCCCCGCACTATGCAGGGTTTGTGGTTGGCAATGTGCAGGTGGAATTCCTCCTCCGAGCGGCAATTTACGTCACACCCTTGGCACCACAGTTTCCAATCTAATGTGAGCAGCTCGGGATTCACCTCTTTATCCAACCCGTTGTTCGATGATCGAGGAGGTCGATTGATACAGCCATCGTTCGACGTTTGCCTGGATGGATGACGCTGGTTGTTGCACTGTCGGTCATCTGGATTCGCTTGCCTATAATTTCCAGGACCCTGTTTAAACTGCCTTGGTGAATATGGTCGTTTCCATGGGTTGTTCATGTATTGTGGAGGAACGGTAGAACCGCGTGGTCCGTACATGGGGGGCGGTTGTTTGTGGCGTGGCAATAGCATTCCATTTGGAGTAGAAAAATGGGGATTTAAGTGATGACTAAACTGTTCCAGACCTTTCTTCACTTCGTCCTTAAACGCAGGCGATGGTAAAATGAACTTTTCATCGGCCATGGTAATACGAAGCACGTTTTACTTGGCACCGCTATTGTTTACAAACTGTTATTCAGCTATCATCGAGAAGTGTTGCCAGCACCATTCGAACAGCATCTTATTGACACAAATGTTTTTCGTCCTTATTTTTAATTGCTCCCAAAAACATCTTCTATTCTCATGCGAATTTTTCAAGCCTTCTTTCTCCTCATTGCAAATAATCTGATGCTAAAACTTTCACATTTTGGTTAAAAGTGTTATTTTCGGTGCTGGCGATTTCATGACAGCATGCTTTGAAGTTGATGACAGTTACACTGTCAAACGCACCATCAAAGAAGAAGCGTGAAGAAAGCAATTTTGGTGCGTGTTGTTTATATGTGAATTCTACGAAAAATAGCAGTATTTGCAATATTTCGAATAAAGATTGTACTCTCGGAGTGTGTGAAGTGAATTGCTCTACGATGCCCGATATCGAAGAGCAGGTCGTAAACAAGTCCGTCGCGCAATTAGATAAAAGAGCCATGGATAAAGACGACGCAGTACCGACTGAGGAAGGCAAAGAACGCATGTCAAGAAGCGCTAGTCCACCAGCGAATCGATTAAAATCTGTCGTAGCACGACGCAAGGACAATATAGAAGACGGAGAATTACTATCCGATCGTTCTCGTTCTCGTTCGCGGTCATACTCCTATGTGGACAAGAAGTATGACTCTCGAAGTAAGAGGCATCATCGCACCCGCTCAAGGCGTCGAACGAGGTCGCGTTCCCGATCAATATCTCGCTCCCGCAGTAGGTCTCGCCGCCGCAGAGGAACGATCAGATCGGATAAATGGTCTCGTTCGTATTCCCGTTCGCGTTCGTATTCAAGGTCACCGTCCAGGTCTCGTTCTCGAGATCGACATCATAGAAGCCGCAGAGACACGGAAGCTTTGAAGCGAAGAAATGCTACTGCCAAGAAGAATGATCAACCTCCAAAAGCGGAGCGTAAAGAGGAAGGTGATGAGGCACTGCTGCGCAACGAAAAGCCAGCCATCCGCAAAACGGTCGATTTGCTGACGTCCAAAACAGGTGGCGCGTATATTCCGCCAGCTAAGTTGCGCATGATGCAGGCCGAAATTACGGACAAATCGTCGGCCGCCTACCAGCGTATATCATGGGAAGCCTTAAAAAAATCCATTCATGGATTCATCAACAAGGTTAACGTCGACAATATTGGAGTCATCACCCGCGAATTGCTGCGCGAAAATGTCATCCGTGGGCGCGGGCTGCTCTGTCGTTCCATCATCCAAGCGCAAGCTGCATCGCCTACCTTTACGCATGTCTACGCCGCTCTGGTGGCCATCATTAACTCCAAGTTCCCAAACATCGGGGAGCTGCTACTGAAACGGTTGGTTATACAGTTTAAACGCGGATTCCGGCGGAACGATAAACCCATTTGTCTTTCGGCGTCCCGCTTCGTGGCACACCTGGTCAACCAGCGTGTAGCGCACGAAATTCTGGCGCTTGAAATTTTAACCCTTCTCGTTGAAAACCCCACCGACGATTCGGTGGAAGTTGCAATCGCGTTCTTGAAGGAAGTCGGTCAAAAACTGACAGAAGTCTCGGGCAAGGGTATTAATGCGATTTTTGAAATGTTGAAAAATATCCTGCACGAAGGCAAACTTGACAAGCGTGTCCAGTACATGATAGAGGTAGTGTTCCAGATACGAAAGGACGGCTTCAAGGACCATGCGGCTGTCGTCGATGCACTCGAGCTGGTCGAAGAAGACGATCAGTTCACGCATCTGATCATGCTGGACGAAGCAACTGACACCCAGGACATTCTAAGTATGCACAATTTTTTTTCCAAAATGATATGCTTTAACCATTCCGGCGCGATACTCATTTCAGATGTTTTCAAGGTGGACATGGAGTATGAGGCAAACGAAGCGAAATATAAAGAGATTAGCCGAGAAATTCTTGGTAGTGATGCAGAGGACGACGATGTTGACGACAGCGGCGATAATAGTGGCTCATCCAGCGATGATAGCGATTCGGATGGCGAAGAAGGAGCAAGTGACGCGGAGAAAGGAGAAGGTGCACAGAAATCGCATGACACCATCGTCGACAACACTGAGACGAATCTAATCGCGTTACGGCGCACCATCTACCTCACAATACACTCCAGTCTCGATTACGAGGAGTGTGCCCACAAACTAATGAAAATGGAACTGAAGCCCGGCCAAGAGCAGGAGTTGTGTCACATGTTTCTCGATTGCTGCGCCGAGCAGCGGACGTATGAAAAGTTTTACGGATTGCTCGCACAACGGTTCTGCATGATAAACAAGATCTACATAGCACCGTTCGAGAAAATCTTCTACGACACGTACACGACAACTCACCGCTTGGACACAAATCGGTTGCGCAACGTGAGCAAATTTTTCGCCCATCTGCTGTTCACCGACTCGATCGGGTGGGACGTGCTGCAGTGCATACGGCTGAACGAGGAAGATACGACCAGCTCGAGCCGTATCTTCATCAAAATTTTGTTCCAGGAGCTCGCCGAGTACATGGGACTGTTCAAGTTAAACACCCGGTTGAAAGATCCGACACTACAGGAACCGTTTTCGGGGCTATTTCCGCGGGACAATCCAAAAAACACGCGTTTCGCTATCAACTACTTCACGTCCATCGGGCTCGGCGGGCTAACGGATGAGTTACGCGAGTTTTTAAAGCACGCACCGAAACCTGTCGTTCAACCGCTACTTGCTCCCGCTACTTCTTCCACCGGCTCGAGCGACTCCGATTCGAGTAGTTCGAGCAGCTCGGAAAGCAGTTCATCGTCGAGCTCATCCTCATCGTCCGGTAGTGAGTCGGAAAGCAGCAGTTCAGAATCGGAGCGAGATTCCAACAAGAGAAAAAGGAGAAAAAACAAGGAAAAGGAAGGTACTTCGAAAAACAAGAAAGCATCTGCGAAGCTGAGAAAACCGGACCCGAAAAAGAAAACACAGTGCGATGACCGTTACAAGGATGGGAAGAAACAACGAAAGGACGAAGAGAAGCGACACAAGCAGGATGATCGTACAAAGAAATACGAAAAATATGGCTCAAAAAATGCCGAAGATTGTCTTGAAGATTCTTGGCAACAGCGTCATCGGGCTGCCGAAGAGTGTAATCGCAATCGGCAGGAATGTTACTCACGCCGTCAGAGGCAGGAAGTGCACCACGACCGCCGTGAAGATGATCGTGAATGTAAACGCGAGCACAACCGATACCGTAATGAAGGACGTGAGCGCGAACATCGTGATCGTCGATATGAACGTCGTTGATAAGTTCGCACGAGCGCTCTTATGTGTGTATATATTTTAATTGGATTCTGAATACATTTTCTATCCATTTCCCAAATGGTTTGAGTAAAAATTTCTTTTAGAAACCATACTATATTTTTCATTCCCAGCGTTTATATTATATAAGATCCAATAACGGTTTATGCATTAATAATCTCTAATGCTCTCTCTAAATATACGTTCGACTTCACCGAAACTGAAAGATTCCGCGTGTCACGCGCAACTCAAGGCTTCAAAATAATATAATAACAACACAACTAAACCTCCCTTTATGTACAGGTAAGAAAACAGGAACACAAAAGTATTTAAAGCCAACACACACACACACACACCCAACAAACTATGCGTTGTCTGTCTTGTTTCAAACACACTTCACCAAAAAGGACACCAGCCGATGTAGCACTGGCAAAGATTTTCGTTACTCGTCGCCTGCTGTATCAGCAGATCAATCTGTCGATTGACAGCGACCGGTTCAGCTTTACCGAAATCCTTACCAGTCAGTTTGTCTTTCACGCGGTCCACAATTGCGCGTGCCTTCTTATTCGTAACATCGACCGGATTTTGCAGCGCCGGGAAGTTACCGTCGGGAGCATCACCACCAGCCGGAATTGCGACCCCTCCCGAGGCACTCGGAATCGGAATAGCCGATGTCGTACCACCACCGGATGCAACATTGACCATAGCACCGACACCGGTTGTCCCTGGAGGCATCGTACCAGCGTTCAGTTCATTTAGCCGCGCGTCTCGTCTAGCATTGAAGCTCAACATCGAATCATCGTTCATACTGTCGGACACACTGTCCATATCACCGGCGTTCTTTGATCGGCGCAACCGATCCGAATCTAGCAACCGCCAGTTAAGCAACGGATCATACACGAATGCCTCCAGCACGGCCATTAAACTGTCCTTGTTACGCCGCAGAACGTGCATGACACTTTCGCATGTGCGCCGGTACGTTCCTTCGATGCCGGTTACCTCCATCGCGTTGATCAGCATCCGCGTCAATCGGAAGGGAATTTTCTCCGGGAACTTTTCACGCGTCATAGCAACCTTTTCGAGGAGATAAAACAAGGGTTATGTTTAGTGGCGTTTAGTGAGTGTGGGAAGAGGATTTTTGTAGCACTTTTGCTCACCTCGAAGCAATCACCAAAATCGATGTGCAGAATTTTTCCACTCAACCTATCCAACATCAAGTTCGACGGATGGCGATCGCCCAGTCCTAGAATATAGCCAACCATCGACATAACCGCCAGCGACCGGATGTAGTTGGTACGCCTATCAAACCACACCTCCGACGAAGGGCTTTTTAGCCAAAGGAGTTTTGCCAGGTCGTCTCCCTTCGTCTGCTCGAGCGCATGCTCGAAAACTTCCACCTTCTGCATCACCGTCAGATGGTCGTAGTCTGGTGCCATGCGCAGCATAATCCGATGCTCGATGTTTAGCATCGTTTTTTTCGTCTCTCGATAGTCGCGGATCAACTTGTGCAGTGTGTCACAGTGTGGCACCCAACCAATCAGCCCCGAATTGGTGCTGAGCGGAATGACGGCGTACCGTTGGATGGTAAGATTGCGCCGGAACGTATCACGATCGTTCAGTAGCAGCGTGTTGACCAGTCCGAAAAGCTGCATCACACGCTCGTCTTGGCGCAAATCTTCGTGGCCCTTCAGTAGGAACATGTAGTTTTTGCCATTCGAGCCGCGAATGCACAGCTTGCGCGGGCGTTGCTTGGAACTGATAATAGTAAGGTTCGTTTCGATGCTGGCGATGCAAATCAGCTGCTGGCCCGGTGTATAGCTGCCCGGCACGGCCAGCTCCAAATTTCGGCAAGCAAGCAGCTTCGGACTGACGTACTGCAGCTCCAGCGAGGTAAGTTGCACCAACTGACGCGAAATGCGTCGAAACACATGGTAATACAAATCCCATGCTTGGTTTAGATCACGAACATTTTTGGAATTCTGAAAGTAAAATGAACGAAAGAAACCGTGAGTGATTCCGATCGGAAATAATCATCCCGGCGATGACCTTCCACCTCAACTACCTTTCAGTACTTGGGAATAGCTGCTCAAAAAGATAGCCTAAAGTTATCAATTCTTTGCACGTTCCGAATGGTTTCTTACCCTGTAATGCTTGCACCACTCCTGAGCCTCGGTCAAGTCACGACCGTACGCCTGATTGAAAGACGATTCCTTTAGCGTTTGTGGGCCCCGCTGAAGCATTGCGTGCAGCGGTTCTAGCGTCGTAAACATACCCTCTACGTTCTGCTCCCCGAAGTATAGTCGCGACGCTTCCTCCAATCCTTCATGCCACTGCTCATGCCATAGAATGGCAACCCGTATCAGCTCCTCGCTGATCAGCAGTACTTGCTGCACCAACGTTGCCGAATGTTCGCACATGTTATTGAGGATCTTGTGGGCGGCCTGCTTGCGTGTGCCCGGTGCTGATTTCGAAGCCACCGTTAACGGATAGACGAGCGCCTGCGGATGTGTCTTGCCAATCTCCGTCAGTAGATAGTTGATGAGCTGCCCGACCAGATTACGCGGCGTATCGATACGTGCGATCAGCTGCGGAATCACCTGTAGCCAGGTGTTTTTATCGATCACTCGCATACCCTCGACCAGCGCCTCGTACACTTCCTCGTACTGTGCGTGATCGAACCAAAGAGTGAGCAGCCGTAGCGTATCCTGCAGCGAATTACCCTGCGAGAGGTTAATCGACTGAAAGAAGCCACGAACCGCCGGGACAGCGTAGTGTTTGATCAGGTTTCGCTCAGCGGAACTCCCAGGATTTTTGGTGTACTCTTCCTGTTGCTTTTTCGCTTGTACCACCTCAAAGTTCATGTACGCCCAGTTATGCCACGCCTTGTACCAGTTAGGATCGTGTTTTGTCGCTCGGCTGTAGCACACGAGAATGCCGTTCACGAGATGCTCCTTGAGCAGATTGCTGCCAGTTAGATTGCTCTGCCACATGCCCAGCTTCAGGAAGCAACGCGCCAACAGCCGCCGGTTTTCGTCCTTCAAATCATCCTGACCACCGGCGCCACTGGTCGCGGTGAACGCTTGCGGGCTGAAGGAAGCCACGAAGCGGTTGAGATGATCGTACGCTTCCTTCGTGTAACCCGCCATATGCAGGTGCTTCGTGTACGCGAACGTTACGTGCGGCTTGTCGATCGGCAGCGGTTCGGTCAAATTCTGATTCGGATCGTACTCCAGTAACATTACGAGCGTTTTCTCGGACAGCTTCAGCGACCCGTTTTTGCGACACAGAGAGGCAAACTTTAGCCACGTACGGATGTCCTCCTTCGGTGACAGTACCAACGAATGCACCTGGATAACACGCTGCCAATCCTCCACCAGCCGCTGACCGCCAAGCAACCGATCCCACCACATCGATTTGATAGTTTCGCGCCGTTCCGGTATCAGCTTATACTGGATCACCTCTTCGAGTTCGGCCAGCATCTGCACGCATACCATCGCACCGTACGCCCTCTCGTACGACTCACCGGCCATCGCCGTCAACTCTGTATCGAGCAAATCACGCGTTGAATCGATCAGGCTTTGCGCCAATTCGTACTGTTCGTTGTGTACGGCCAGCACGGCGCGATAGAATGCACCGTCCTGCGTATCCTCCGGGATGCAGCGCACAAACCGATGCATTCCATCCCAATCCTGTAAGCCCCAGGCAGCGGCCGCTGCTAACCGACCTGCCTTACTCTGCCCATCCGAGCCAAGCGCGTCCCAATTATCCGTGGTGACCGTGTTCAGGGTAGACCACTCGCCCAATGCCTCCAAACATCGCATCTCACCGAGCCGCGACTCCAGATCGGTCGGATTGGACTTCAGCTTTTCCGAGTACAGTGCCCGGGCCTGTTCCCAGCTGTGCAGTTTTTCGTACCACCGCACCTGTACCTTCATCTCCTCCGCACTGGAGCGGTGGCGTCCGGCGTACTCGAGCAAACCCTCCGCCGCTTCCTTCTGCTGCAGCTTATTGTTGATCAGGATGAGCGACTCAAACAGCGACTGGTGGTGTTCTTCCGTCTGGTGAAATTCGTCCTCCTTGTAGTGTAGCGCTTTTGCATACGCTCGACACTCCATCGCCCGTTCGCCAAGAATTTTCGAGTCGATCTTAAGCGGGTAGCTTTCGCAGTGTTCCATAAACTCAGCCAAATTCAGCACCGTCTGCGTAATTTCTGGTAGATCCTGCACCGTGAGCGCTTGCGTGAGACTGTGCGCCAGATCCTGCCGCAGCTTGTCCGAAAGATCCGACCAACATGACACAAACGCGGCATTGAAGAGATCCTTCAACAGCTGTGGGTAGTTTTGCGCGAGCGTGGCACACGACCGGAGTGCTGGGTTTTTCGACTCCTTCAACAGAATGATGCTCAGCCGGCGCAACCACTCGAGCCAGTCGTCCTTCGAGACGCGTCGCGTCGCCTTGAACATCGTCTCCAGATCGGACATGGACACGGGGAATTTCTTAATCGTGTTGTCGCTAGGGAGCGATATTTCGCGGTTGCGATTACGCGCCTGCCGGATGCGAAACTCGTCGTCTATTGCGAGCGTACTGTTGTTCTGCAACTTGGTCAGCAGCTTAGTGTACTCCACTGACGGTATCTTGTGCTTGATCATCACACGATTGACGAGCGGTACAAATACCAGATACTTGCGACCGAGCTGGATCATAATTGAGCAGAGCGTTGTCAGCGCGACCGCCCGCAACTCGGGGTAATTATCGAGGACGCGCACCAGCGGATGTACGATGCGCGAAGAAAAGTCGGTAAAATCAAGCACCTCCGCAAGGTAGTTGATTGTTTGCAGTGCCGTCACGGACACGTTCAGCGGAATGTCAAGTGGTTCGAACAGCTTCACGATCGCTGGTATAATCAGGTGCAGATAGTCATCGAGGTTGTTACCGAAGTTGCGCATTGCACCGAGCAGCTTCACCGTCACTGCACGATCCTTCGATGTATCGTGCAGAAGTACGCGCAATATCTGTGGCATCAGCTGAGGTAGATAGACTTTAAATTCGCAACCAAGCGCAATAGCAATCTTCTCCACCAGGTTAATGATGGTGGGCTGTAGGGACGCTGTTGCCGTGGTGGATGTGGATCCTCCCGGACCACCGGGACCGCCACTGCCACCGCCACCAACACCAGTGCCACTGCCCGCGGTCCAGAACGTCTTGATCAGTTCAAAGATGTCGTCCATGAAGCCGATAATGTGTTGCTTCACAATCGATATCAGCGTCGAAAGTTGCTGGAACAGGTACTCTTTAAGGCTCATTTCGGCTGTAACTATATTGCGCAGTAGGCAGGGCAGCACCTGCGACAGATATGGTACACCCTTTATGCCGAGACTGGTGAACGTGAACGTGATCGCCTGTACAACGCTCAGGTGATGGTTGGAGAGGGTAGGATCGCGTAGAATTTTCATCAACGTCGATATCACCACCGCCGGATAGTATTCATCCAGCTGCGTGCTCATGTTGATTAACATTTCCGACGTCGACAGGTCCGTGTGTTCATCGTTCTTCGTGTCTGGCACGGAAATAAGGATGTTCGCGCTCGTCTGACTGTCAATCAACCCTCGGTTCATCTTGTGTTTATAGGGGTCAAGCGCACCGAGTAGGCCGAGAACACGGATCGTTTCGCGCCGCACGTACAACTGTTGCTCGGTTTTTAGGAAGTTGATCAGTATGTCGATCAGATTGGGATACTTATTATAAGGCACCACTACCTGCCCGGTCGCACTGACCAGCTGTCCGAAGGTCCACAGCGCAACGGCACGTTTTTCCGTTGACCCGGCATCGCTCAGCATATCGAGAAGCAGCTGGAGCAGCTCATCTGACACTTTCTGCAATACATGGTGGCCCCCGATTACCTCCGCCAGATCGCCAATGGCACGGAGCACGTTCAGTACCACTCCTGGATTCTGGTCCGGTTCCTTCAGCTTTGGAACAAGAATAGTCAATATCGGACGCATGTAAGAAGCAACCAGCCGTGGTGTGCTAACGATCAAATGATCCAACATCCGTGCACTCTGCTCTTTGTTGCGGCTCACGCCCGAATGCTCCAGCTCCGTCAGTAGCTGCACCATCGTTTTGCGGAGGCTTGGCATTACATACGCAGGATTTATTGTCGACAGTCGGCCAATGATGATGATAGCGAGTTCGCGAATTTCAAACACCTCATCGTGGATAGTAACGAGCAACGAGCTGAGAAACCACGGTTGGGCCAGTTGGGTATCAAAGCTTTCGTCCAGAGACTTGAGCACACGTAAGCGCACGGCCGGATCGACATCTGTTATGCCGACAACGAGGATCTTCTCCAGTACCGAGCTGAGTGTTTGCGTGAGCGTTTCGGACACATCGCTCCCAGAGCTGTCGGACGCCTGAAGGGCCAACTTAAGCAACAGCGTACACGTATGAACCGCTTCGATACGAATTTCTTGCTGTTCGCTGTTAAGGAAATGATCGGCACAGCGCTGCACAAACTGCAGCAAACTGCAACCCTCGAAGCTGAACGTTCCAAGCGTTTGCAACGCCAACACGATCGTGGCAGTATCGTGCACCTGCTGTTGGGCCGGTTGCTGTGGCGATTGCTGCTCGAGACTGCTCAGAAATGCCGGGGAAACGACCGAATGCGATTTTGGTACAATAAACTGGGGCAGCGGTCGATTCATCAGCACATAGGACAGTATCTTCAGCAAGCCAGCTGTTATTTCTTGCTGCGCCTGTGGCACCGTTTCGCACAGCTCTCGCAGACATATGATTAATGCGGAACTAAGACCTGTCGAAAGCATCGGTGCGACAATCTCTTTAATTTCGTGCGTTATACCACCCTTAAGTGCGTGGCCTAAAAGCATAACGCACATGAACACCGAGGGGTCGACGAGAGCTTTCCGCTTGCTGGGTGTATCCTTCGGTGGCAGCGCACTCCCAATCAGCTCCATAATGCGCTTCGTGTATGGTTCAATCTCTTTTTCGACCGCAACCGCAATGTAGCCAAGCGATACGAACGCAGCGTAGCGTTCCTTTTCCTTGCTACGGAGCAGCGTCAGCAGATAGTTAGCCACCGTTCGCAAATGTAGGCGCACGAACTCTTCGCGATTGAAAGCTGCCAACCGCGGGAAGATGGCGAGTAGCGTTTGCACGACGTACGGAGACTTAGAGCTGCGCTGATCCAAAACGGCCTGGCAGATGGTGTCATACTTCTCCTTCACTAACGCCCGATACAGTGCTGACTCCTGCACGCTGTTGTTTTGGCGAAAGAATTTCAAGTCCGTCACTACGTCGTAATAGCGCGAGCTATAACTAACGGAACCATGGCCCGAGTGGCTGCCGAATTTCTCCATAAAGGGCACACGGATGCGCGGAAAGAAACCACGTTCCTCATCATCACCCTGGCCGCGTATCGATCGCTTCTGGTCCACATTCAAATTATCCAGCTGCATGTATTTCTTCTCCCACGTAGCGTGCGAGCAGCGAAGGATTTCATTGAACACAATCAGTGCACCGTGCACGCGGTCATCGCGGTTTAAGTTTTTTTCCCGTCCAACCGTGTCCCGCAAACACTCGAACGCCTGATCAAAACAGTTCATGTGCCACTGGGTGTTGTTGTTCTGCTTCGTACCCTCACGCTGCGAGGTCACGATCAGCACCGCTCGCAGCGCCTGACCGGCACCGTCGCGTATGGCGGCCTTCGGATCCTTGATGGCGACAAAAATGTGATCGAAGAAGCTGCCCACTTGCTGATAGAAAAATGTTGGCATCGCAACGGCCAGTTCACGCAGCACCAGCACGGCCGCCTGTCGCTTGTTTTCCGCCCGATCCTCAGACAGCCACTCGAAAGCACGCTTGATATCAAACTCGAAGGAGCTGGCACCGTTCGAACCGGGCAGAAGAGCCAACTTCACCAGCACTTTTGCGGCCAGCTCCATCACACAAACGTCACTAACCGGCAACAGATTGCGCAGATTGTTTGAGTAGCGCGAAATCTTGTTGGTCGTATTCACGACGTCGCCATTAATGAGACAATCTGGAAGAAAAAACGAAAAGCAGTCAAATACACAAATCTAAGCAGACCGACAGACTGAATATAGTTACCAATAGCCAGTATTCCTCCCTTCTTCTCATTGTTATCTGTGCTAGTGAGCATCTCAAATATGTGATGGTTGAAGTCCTCAAAGAACATATCATCCGGAGTTTCGCGAAGTTCCGTTTTCACATACAGCGAAAGATCCTGTATCGCTTTGTTTTGTACATCCTTGTTGCGGGACTTGAGCCCGTTGACAAATTGCAGCACTTTTATCATCGACATTACTCCTTTTTTGATTCAAATGTTTTATGGCGAAAAGACAACCCCGGTCAGACAAAGCGAACGATCTTGTAATTTTGTTTCCTCTGTTTCAATGTTTGCACTCGCTCAATTGCGCACTCTAAAGCACAGATCAACGTTTTGGTATCTGCCGAAGGTGCTAATACCTTAATGTTGTGAGCTATGTTTGTGTTTTTATCCGCATCATAACAAAACAAACCGACGACTGCGCTGCACCACACCACACTCACACGAATGCAGCACACAACGCACACGCAAGTACAAACACACACACACAAGCACACGTATCTATCCGGGCAGGAATTTGTCAGCGCCACCTTCGGTTGGAAGTCACGCAACCAATTTTGCTTCCGAAAAAATGGAAATTTCGACAACTGGAAGCACACAAAACTGGTTTCCTCCGGAGGTAACCGCTGCTGCTGCGGCTGCTCTCTTCAGCAAACCATACTTATGGCCTGCAATTGTTTACCTGCAGCCTAATTTTACCGAAATTTTTCGTTCAACGAGACCGACGTGCAATCTTTTTCCGTCTAGCAAGCTGTCAAAAAAGGGCCCTTCTAGGTACCCAAGCAACAATTTCGATTTGAAATTCAATTTCAATCAGATTGAAAGAATCTCACTGTGCAAAAGTTCAATCCAATTGTTGGAACAAAATCATTTCCAGTATGCGACAAAGATACATAGATGTTCATAGTTCATATAACGATTTATTTATTTATTACCTCAATTCGTGAAAAATGCAGAAAACAATTGATTTGTCACCTCCAAAACACGGTCATATAAAATTATCCACGTTCCTTGGGCCAGAACCTGAGCCATGTTCGCCGAACTGCCATTTGACATACTTTTTTTTCTTTCGTGGAGCAGGAGGCAGTAAAACCGTATTTGAAAGAGGAAACATTGTTTGTTTGGTCGCGAGAAATTCTAAACCCCGTCGATTGTGTAATACGAGCGTGTATTTAATAGATCCGATTAAGCAAGAAGTTTAAAAAAGTGGTAAGGCTTCCACACCATTGCGCTGCATGCAAAAAGATGGATGATCGCTTTTAGCAACGCGCTGGCAATGCTGGTTGGTTGAGCTGCAGTCACAATTTGAGCGGAACTGGTGGAGCAGCAAAGGTACCAGACAGATGGAACCCAAAAAAGGATATATCATTACCGTTTAATCGGATCCCACAGGCCACAGGTCAATCGGCACTGCAATCCGCGTTTGACGGTGGTGGCAGGCAGAACAACGGCGTAATTGTGGCGAAACGACGACCAACGAGAATGGCACTGAACGGATTTTTGGAATTCTTTCAACGGGAGAAAACATTTCGACCGAAAAAGCGATTTACGCAGGGCACCATCCGGTACTCGCTGCACAAACAAGCCAACGCCAGCCTACAGTCGGGGATAAATCTGAAAGAGGTAGTGAAACTTCCGGTCGGCGAGAACATGAACGACTGGCTAGCGGTGCATGTGGTGGATTTCTTCAACCGCATCAATCTCATATACGGCACCATATCGGAATACTGTAATGAAACGACCTGTCCAACCATGAGCGGTGGGCCCAAATACGAGTACCTGTGGGCGGATGGAGAAACGTACAAGAAACCGGTGCAGTTGCCGGCTCCCCGCTACATCGAGTTGCTGATGGATTGGGTAGAAAATCAGATCAACAACGAAACGTTGTTTCCTGTCTCGACCGATGTGCCATTTCCAAAAACTTTCCCAAGCCTGTGCAAAAAGATCCTGACCAGGTTGTTTCGGGTGTTTGTGCACGTGTATATTCATCATTTTGATAGGATTTTCAGTATTGGCGCGGTAAGTATGGTGTTCGAAGTGGTGTAGGCTTTCTTTATGTCTCATGAGGAACTCGTCTCTTATCGTAGGAAGCGCACGTAAACACCTGCTTTAAGCATTTCTACTACTTCGTGACAGAATTCGATCTGATGTCTGCGAAGGAGCTCGAACCTCTCGCTGTGATGACGGCGCAAATGTGCAAAGACTAGCCGATTGTAAACCAACAAGAAACAAGGTTATACATAAAAAGCGTATTCAAACAGGTAAACAAATAGAATGCTGCGGATAAGATCTTCTCATGTTGAAGTGGCGAACAAATACACACCGAAGCAGCATTGTGCGAATGGCGTGAGGAGAAAAACGACGAAAGAGAGTGGAAACCCATTGTTATGCGGCAAAGCAAAACAAATTGTAAACATGAAACTCACAAACAATTATCAATACAGATTTTAACAAATTTTAATAAAAGTCAATGACAGCAAAATATCTTTACACTCACTCTTCTCTCGCACACTCTTATTCGCTTAGGTGAAACGATTGTTCAACGATATCTGAAGATCTTGTTTGTGAGGCGTATTTACGAATTTGCATAATAGCTTTTCCTCATAGCTCGCATTCGCGTAGTGTTTATTTCGGTTTGATGACACACTATGGCGTAGGCAGTCACAGACGCAATACTCTTTCATTGCAAATGAAACGGAAAAAGGTTAATCGAAAACCAGTAACGTAAGAATATTTTCAGACAGAGCTGGATGCGGGAAGCTGGTTAGATATTATACTCTACGTACAGCACGCTCTGTGTACATCTGACTCAGGTTGTTTATTCCTCTAACAAGCTATTGTTGCTTTCTGCTCTAAATTATAACTTACACGACCCTCTTTCCAGTCCAGTTCAAAGAATGTGTCGGAATTTTCAAAGGAAATGCTCTTACTTTGTTCGCCTCAAATGTCTTCTAACGCATACGCGCGGCAACGCAAATCTTTCTGCCATTATGCCTCCATGTCGGTGCACTAACTTAGCCAACAATCAATCCACATCCGAGTCGGAACTGATTTTTGGTGTGATTCAGCATACCGCTCAGAGCAAAGGTGAAAGGTAATGGCTGTAGCTTCTTTTCCAGTACGGCACCGACCGTCCAGTTGCTGTCCACCATACCCCGAAACACCAGATCCGACTTGGGCAGGTCTACTTGGTAGCCGATGGTAGCAACTGATTCCTGCATTCGGAAACTGGTTTCTACTTCCGCTCCGATCTGCAGTTGTTCACTGGCGCGCTGATAATAACAAAGATGAACACCAGCCGCACCCACCGTGCCAGACCACGTGTAGAGATCGGTTGCGTACCTGTCGTAAGCCATGGATTAAATACATATTTGGAACACGAATCCTAAAGACGTAGAGCATCTATCTTCGGCTGTCTCACCTGCCTGCAGCGGACATGAGAGCAATTTGTCCACCAGGAACAGCCGGTCCGTACTGGTACGCAAATTCTCCTCCCATCGCCAATCGGTCAGTAACGGCCTGCAAGTAATGCGCCACAACGACACCAGAGTTGTTGATGATATTTGGATTGCCAATTGTGAGCGAGGTTGTATAGTTCGGTCCCTTGTAATCTGTTGTAAGTTGAGCAGCCGTTACTTTACTGCTTTGGATCTGAAATCAAGAGCAAGCCATTATTAGCAACTCTCTACACAACAATCGCTTGTACTTCATCCCGCACGCACCTGAGAAGCAAACTTACACCGAACTTTCGGTGTTACTTGATGAATGATGTTCGCATTTAAATTTCCCGAAGGATCAATGTCACCCAGCACAACGGGGAACGCTTCCGTTGGCGATAGTTGCTTCGTGCCGACGTACATAGCACCGAAACGATATCCACTAGAATTCGAGGAATTCAAATTGATCGTATGTGATACCTGGAAGTGATTGCTCAAGCCCTTGTTAATCATCAGTTTGGCTCCTTCGAAGTTCACTGGCATCACATCTACAGCAGCATCGGAGCAGGCGCAATACAGAAAAGTGAAAGAAGAAACATAAACCATGTAAACGCAACTGTCAATATTCGGTGGTTATGCAATACACGACATGGGCATTCCTTGAACGTACTCAAACCAGTGTATGTTGCAGATTCGCTTGCGACCAGTGTACGACGCGCTTGCTACGTACCTTTACATTTCCTGTGCAGTTCTTCCATAGTTCCAGGATTATCCAATGGCTTCGATTCACCGGAAGGTTTATCCGGCGAACCGGCTCCATCGCCGACGGGAGGGATCGCTTCTGTTGGCATCGGTGGAGGCAACCCACCGGGGCCAGCGATCGGTTTTGAAGAAGCCAACACGTTACCCATGGTCTGGCGTACGAATATTTCACTAATGGATCAATAACACGGCTACACAAAGTAGAACCAACACACGGGTGCAAGAATTCGTGCAATTTCTCCGTAATTCTCTCGCGTGCAGCGCGTGCGACCGTTTTGACGTCCCAGGTAACCTGACGTTCATAGACGTCAAAATGAAGAAAAATATGTAAACATTACGATTAAAGCAAGTAATAACGTTACCAGTTGTTTTATCTACAGCGCAAGGAGATGTATAGGAGGTGCCGACATGTAGAACATTTGGTCGCCGTGAAAGAGTGAAACGGGGATTGACCACAGTTGTCAAAATTGTACCGTACGTGTGTGTTCTCTGTCCCACTACACAGCCGTTTTGACAGCTGAGGTTAAATTGCTAAAAAAAACGGTCGATCGCTATGACGCCACCTCCTATATATCTCCTTGCTACAGCGGATTTTTTTTTTACATTTGTCACAAGGTTTGACGTGAAACGAAGCGTCAAGCTCAAGGACGTTATATAATGAGGTCTCGTAATAAGCCCGTTTTGACAACCATAACGAAGAATAATAAGTAATAAGATCGATCCGATTGACGTTTTCCTATCTATGCAACTGGTCTCGTGTACAATAAGAATACTGATTAGGAATGCGTAAAACCAAATTCAAAATGCCGGAATCAACATTGCCTAATACGACGCATCATATATTAATCCACCTTGGTGTTGAAATATGCACCGACGACCCCTTCACCTGAATATGTCACCGTAGATGACCGCTGTGCAAGTACTGTGTGTGTCGTGTTAAAAGCTTGTCTTTCGCAGCCAAGCCATCGAAGAAGAAAGACTCAATAAAAGCGTTCCTTTGAATTTACAACAATATAAATCCTCGCGAGTCACCACAGCATTATCAAAATCCGAAATAAGCTAACACTTGGTATAGACGCAAGTTACTTGTATGCCTACAAAAGTGGTATCTATCGATTTTACTTTGTTCTCCTCCATTTGACAGTCCATCTCCATGGTCGGCTCAGCAGCGGCTACATCAGAGATCTAGTGATGGGAAATTGAATCCTGATCGGATTCTGGGATTCGATCCCAAATCTGGAATCGTTGAATCCTGGATTGCGATCCCATGGAATTCTCATGCCATTCTCCACGCACAGCTTCCTTACTCTGTTTAAGGTGCGAGTTTGAATACTTTAACTGAAGAAATTGTATCGACTTGTGCAAGGTTGATCTTTGAACTACATATAGAAACCACTTCAGGAATGAGAGGGACGATTTTAGCATTGGGTGTGCATTCGTCACGATTGGACCTTATAAAATTAGTATGAAACTATGTGCATCGTTCAATGATGGATGAAAAATGCTGTAATACCATCATTACATACTAAGTTCCTTAGAAATTCTACCCCCTTCACCTTCCCGAACGATAGTAAAAAATTGGAAAAGTGTAAGGACACCACTCGTGATCGAAAAAAAATCACATGCTACGTAGACCTGACTATAAACGTCAGGTTACCTGGGCCGGGTTCGGAAAAGTTTATGTTATTGGAATTTGTTGCCTGGGTGATGACTTGACAAAATCGTGTATGCCAAAAAAGAATTTACCAGTTGAACCAATTCGCAGTGCGTTCCTCTAAAGCTGCTAATTGTCCATGTCCTCGTGGATATCACTTGTTTGGTTGAATGAAATTCTTGCTTTAAGGGCATCACAAACCACGGCGTAGCAAGAGAAATAGCATATTTACAGCATACGTGTGATATTGCAGTCTGATCATCCGAGTGCAGTGCGTGTCTTTGTGGTGAAACAAAGCCTCAGTTAAAATTGTTGAAATTATGTGAATGTAAGCAAATTGAACCTTACTAACTACTTCAATACTGTGGTGCCGACGCGTCATATTAGTTGGACTAGCTGGCACTACTCATCGTCAAATCGATTCCCAAACTAAGTGAGATAGCAGTCGCAGCAATCATCGGTCGACAAGTGAAGCTAATATTTCCGTCATTGCCAGCAACTGTGCGTGATCCACAAAGCGATATAGTGAAGTAAAGTACAGTAAAAAACGTGAATCAAAACCAATACATATATATTTCAGCGTAAAGCTTGGTGAAACGAATTCTGCCGATTACGAAAAAGTCGCTACCATCTAAACAATGGAATTAACACCGGAAGAGGTAAATCAATTGGAAAACAATTTTCATATCATATGCGTTTTGCGACGATTCTCAAGGCTTTGCGGTCTCTCCTGTCCGCAGGGATGGGCACTCGATTAAGACTGTGCATGGTCGTCCATTGGCCTTGCGATTAGTATCGATACGATATTCAATGAATGGCGGCTGCTTGCTTCATTACTTTAAGCCGACGTTCTCGACAACACCATCCACCCATTAAAGATGAGTTGAGCGTGAGAAACGCATTGCGAAGTTTGCACCCGACACGAAAACAAAGAGCCAGATCACATTACCATCGATCTGTGATGATTTACTTCAATGCTACCACTACCAAAATCACATCATTACCACCGCAGACACGACACACTGCTGCGCTGTGTGGACCTCGTGCCCTGGCGGTGGCGATGTTGAGATAAAACAATCCAAAAATATAAAAGAAAACAAGACCTATTCGGTAGGGTCAGGCAAGCGGGGGGCGAAACTGTCGCTATGTACACGATCTTTTGCAACGTGACTAATCCAAGCCAACTCTACCTGCAATCGTTTTACTCACAAACAAATTTCCTCCAAGCTGAAGAAAATGTGCATTGCTCATCCAACAAAAATTAAACTTTTTTAATAACATCTATCAGACGAGCTCCACATATAAGGTGGCCAAGCTTTTAACCAGACCAAACACAAAGATCACGATGGAAAATAAAATTTTCTCGAAGTATTTTTTGTCGTTATGTTTTTCTTATGTCAGCTTATGAATTTTGACTGCTACGTCACATATAGTAATGCCTGATCGAATTATTATTGCGACGAACATCTTTTACTATTTTTGATTAAACAATTGATGTTGTTTGTGAGATTTTTGATTTTTTGTAGAAACCATCAGAAGGCAACCTGCACACCGTGTACGAGTGAAAGTTTGTTATTACAACTTTCTCGGAATACATTATGTTGTTGTATAGATCAGTGACGGTGCTGCAAAAACTTAATATTTGAACAATGTGGCATTTGGATTGGCGAGATATAGTAACTATTGTTTCCCTCTTTTCATTTATACTTGTCGCGTAGATAAGAGCCCGGAGATTAAGAAAACTAGGAGCTAAAGCGAATAGAACTGTGCCCAGCAATGCTGTTTCTTCTTCCCCGGAATCTGCTAGTACATCCCCGTCGGATCCCACTACAAGCAGCACCACAGCTGCATCAGTTATAGTAGAGAATGTGGTCGATTCTCAAAATGCACCAACAAACAATGCAACCGTATCGGAGAAATCTGGAACGACGGAGGACAATACCGAGGGTAATATGGGCAGTACCAGCACCTCCAACGCCGATATTATTCTTCAGCATAAAATCTCAGACTCATTGATGCTAAGTCTAGACGTGGCGGAGCAGTCTCAACAGCAACAACAAGTGCATACTGTTCTTGCAGCAGTACCAGTGGCAACGGCACCGACAGCACTGCGCAAGAAACCAGTTCCGGCTACAACTGCTACCACTACAACCACTTCCACTCCGACAACCAACTCCTGGTCGTTTAAAAAGCGATCCTCGTCGGACCATGTGTCTGCAAAAGCTGAAACCGACCGTCACCTGAGCTCGGATGGCACTTTGGATATGAAAGGGCAAGCATGCGAACGGGACAACCGTGCGTCTGCTCAGGATGAGCTACTGCAGATAATGCTGCGCATCATGAAGATCAACAGTAAGGCACGCTATTCTAACTCACGCTTTACGATTGACTCCTCTATCCTGGAGAATGCACTGGAAATGCTCGATCGTCAGGGGTACACCGAATTTTGTGCGGAAGTAATCACTGAAGTTATTAAAGGAATATATTATGGTAAGCTGATTGCATCGCCCAACGAGGATGCCGAAGCCGGACGTCTGTCCGACAGTTGGAGTACGATTCCGAGTAAAAAAGTGAAGCCTATCATGTTGGACGAGGTGGTTATTAGTCGTGGGCGTGGTAGTGGTGGCAGTGGTTGTACTACCGCTGGCAGCACTGCGGCTACACCGATGGACATCGATATTGAGATGCATCAGGAGGAAGATTCGGTCGGATTCTGCTCGTCGAAACCGTCGATGAAGGCGTTCGCCAATAACCGTGTGGCAGCACTGGAGTATCTCATCGGTTGCTATCTGCGCTCGAACGAGGAGCTCTACAGCTACACGAAAGTGAAGAAAAGCAAAAAAATGTATCTCGCCGAAACGCTCCCCGGTGTGGTAGCTGTGATACGCCAGCAAACACTCAAGTACGCGATATTGGTACTAAAAAATACCTTCCAAAGTTTCTGCCAGGACGAGGGTAGCAACTGTAGCGACACTGGTAGTAGCAGTGGTACCGGTGCTATCAACAGGACGAGTGGGACGGCTTTGGAGAAGTCACCGTTGCTGACGCTAATGTACGAGAACAAGGTATCGGCCGATTTCATGTCCAATCTGATGGCGGAAAGCCGTACCTCTGAAGGGGAGCAAGACTTTCGAGTTATCTTCAATGCCGTGCTGGACGATCTGTATATCGATATGCAAAACGCGATTTGCAATGAAAACATCGTGGCAGATCCACTAAACCGCCTAAAGGAATTGATCGAGACGCGCGTGGATAATATGCACCCGATCTGTCTGATGATCGTGGAGCACAAGAACTTTCTGACGGCTTTCACGCCGGACAAGTACTTTGCGCGCGAAATCTCCAAGATATCGTTTTTGGCACCGTTCCTGTCGCTATCGGTGCTACTGGATGAAAATCCCAAATTCGCCAGTCATCATTTTTCCGATAACGTTTGTGACAGAACTCTCACCAACTCGTTCCACTCGATTCTGAGCAATACGCGTAAGGTACTGCACTCAATCTTTCTCGTGCTGCTCACGAACCAGTACAGCCGCTTCGAGATGCTCAACTATATAGCGGCAATTCTCAAATCGAATGCCAAGCGCATCCAGTACAACGCGGATGATCGTTTTTTGGCGAAGGACGGTTTTATGCTGAACTTTATGTCCGTGCTGCAACTGCTGTCGGTTAAGATTAACCTATCGCGCATCGATCCACTGTACCCTCACCACCCAGAGAGTCTGGTCGAGATCGAGGACGAAACGAAGCTTAAGTTCTCCTCGCAGCAGTACTCCGATTGGCTGGCGAGCCTAAAGGACGTGAAGGACTGGGAGCAGCACAAGTTTGTCACGCACTGCTGGTTTTTGACTCTGCAGGCGCATCACCTCGGCATCATCCCGGCGATTCAGCGCTACAACAAGTTGCTGCGAGCTACCAAAGAGCTGCAGCGCATGGTGGACGAACTAAATGCAACCAAGTCACAGTGGGAAAACACACCACTCGCAAGGCGCAATAAGCAGGTGCGCGATCGATGCGTTAGCCAGATGAGCAAGCTGTCGAAGGCAAAGCTTAGCTGCGACATTGCCGTCATTGATCCGAATGTGCTGAGCGCGTGCATGCAATTTTACTCTACCGTTTGCGAGTACATGCTGTACCAGATCGAGAATCGGCCGATCGATGGACCGTTTACGAACCAGCAACACCCATCGACGCTAGTGGCGAACGAAAATTTTTCTGCGCTACCTGAGTGGTACATCGAAGACATTGCTGATTTTATTCTCTTCTGCATGCAGTAAGTATCGCAGGCTGGTGTTTAGCGTAGAACAATACATGTACAATTTACTTTTTTGCACTCAAACAGACACAGCATTAGCGTGATCGATTATGTTGATAATTCCATCATCACCTGGATCCTGACGCTGGTATGTGCACCGCATCTGATCAAGAATCCCTACATCACTGCCAAACTGATAGAGGTTCTGTTCGTAACTTCGCCAACAATACAGACCACCTCGCAACGGTTGTATTTACAGGTAAGTACTCCGTTTTTCGTGTCTCCATCAACATGCTTCCTGATTTGGTCTCTCTTTCACCTCAGATTATCAACCACGAACTTGCTCAGACTGCGTTAGTAAGTGCACTTATGAAATTTTATACCGATATCGAAACGACGGGACAAAGTACTGAATTTTACGACAAATTTACGATAAGGTATGGTAATTGGTCGCTGTTATCATCAGCTAGTGGTTCGCATTACTCTTTTAATCTTTGCCTGTTTTAGATATCACATAAGTCATCTGTTTAAGGGACTTTGGGAGAGTGCACTGCATAGGCAGGCCTTCGTGAACGAATCAAAGAGCGGCAAACAGTTTGTAAAGTTTGTCAACTTTTTCCTCAACGACACCACCTACCTGCTGGATGAATGTTTAGAGTATCTTAAGCGCATCCACGAAACTCAGATGCTGATGATAGACGATTCCGGATGGAACTCACTGACCCAGGAAGCGCAGCAGAGCCGCCAACGGCAGCTCGTGCAAGACGAGCGCCAATGTCGGTCGTATCTGACATTGGCTCGTGAAACGGTCGATATGTTCCACTACATGACCATCGACATTAAGGAACCTTTCCTGCGTCCTGAGCTGATCGATCGACTGAGTTCGATGCTAAACTACAACCTGCACCAGCTTTGTGGTCCCAAGTGCAACGATCTGCGTGTCCGCCATCCGTACAAATACGGGTGGGATCCGCGACGACTATTGGGGCAGCTGATCGACATTTATCTGCATCTGAGCTGTGATGAGTTTGCAGCCGCACTGGCAGCCGATGAGCGATCGTTTGAGAAGCACTTCTTCGAGGACGCCGCCAACCGAGTCGAACGCATTGGCATTCGCTCACACAGAGATGTGGACGAGTTTCGTAAGTTGATACAGAATGCGTCCGAGATTTACATAAAGAATCAGGAAAATGCCGACGAGTTTGCGGAGGCACCTGACGATTTTAAGGATCCACTGATGGACACGCTAATGACGGATCCAGTTGTCCTGCCTTCCGGTACGATCATGGATCGTGCAATTATTACGCGGCATCTGCTGAACAGCAGCACCGATCCTTTCAACCGACAGCCGCTTACCGAAGATATGCTGAAGCCGGGTAAGTGCAAAACGCGTTACGGTGACAAAGTAAGAATGATACATACTAACTTTTTCTATCGTTTTGTAGCCACGGAACTGAAAGAACGCATTCAACAGTGGATAAAAGATTATCGAGCTCAAAAGAAATCTAGTTAAACCCCTACTGCTGCTGGGTGGACTGGATTGCACAGCATACTAACAAGGAAAGAAAACATCATACTATACTTCTTCTCTCCTCGTTCCATGTAGCCGCCTATAATATCTGTCGAAATCACTAGTGCAAAATTGTTCGAATTTCGACCGCCTCGGAAAGCTTGTGTAAAATATAAAAAAATCTCCATAAAGCAAAAATAAAGTACCCTCATGTGAACACATTTAATATTTTATTAACGCAAGAATTCTTTAGTACTAATGTTCGTGTATTGCGTGCGTGATTAAAGAAAATATAAATAAAAAACTTGACACCCAGAACGAGTAAATTATTTAACCGATAAACTGTTCGTCATTACAGAAAAGTTTCGAACAAGCGTACAGCGAACAAGTTTCGCTATACTAGCGCCGCGCACGATCCATTTTGGGACCTTCCTTCTGTCATGTTGGTCGTCATAAGCATGCTGACGGAACCAACGTCTGTGTTTGTTTACAATTTAATGTTGGATTGATGAAATTTCTACGATTTGCTACGTAGCTACCGTGCCGGCTGTGGGTTACGGAATAGTACACCACCGGTTGTAAAAAAAAGCGTGGAAAATAGAATCAAGACAAGCAACATTCCCATGCTATGTTTATCTGATCATTTTATATAAAAAGGAAATCGTATTCTACCACTTGTCGCGTGTAATCGAGCTTTCCACAGTTGTGTTTTCTGCTCTACAATTAAAAGATGCAATGTTCAGTGTAAACAGTCGCCAACGTAGCCACTCGAAATCGTTTGTGAGTGATCTTTTCTCCAGTGGCAACAGTGCTCCATGTTGCCGCAATACGAACGACTCGTGGACATCGGTACGACCGAATTCGGCTCAGACCAGGCTGGCACCTTACGGAGAAGCCCATATCGAGTCCGGTTCGGCAAACTGGCCGTTGTGACGGTTATGCTGCCAGTAACTGGATTTCTATTCTGTGTTGTCTGGTCCTTGCTGTGTAACTTCGAACAGGCCAATGCGACACACTGCCTGGTGTACAACTTTCTGCCATCCCTGTCGGCAGCAATAGGAAACTACCAACCGCAACGATTTGTGTGGCAGTTTTCGGTGCTATTCCATGCACCGTTCCGGTACGCGATTGCGTTCCTGTATAAGAATCACCATCTGACACTGCTATCAAGGAAACACCGTAAAGAGTGGGCTTACTTGGCATGCATTCTCAACATTATCGAACTGAGTTCGTTAGTTGGATTAAGTTTGTGGACATCTAGCAATAGTTATGGTAGGTTATATCCTGACCTTATGATAACTATAAAAACGCAAGTAATACAGCGTGCGTCAACTAATTGCTGCCAATCAATCAAAACCACTATAGAAAAAGTGGCAACCATCAGAGGAACCTATCTTTGATAACAATATTTTTGTCTGTTTCTTTTCGTTCTTTCAGAAATTCACAAGTTTTGTTTCAGTGCCTTTGTTATATGTTCCATTATCTACATGTATTTGGTGGTGGTCATCAATCGGCTTACGCGGTCCGAGGAATTGCTGACATTGGCGGAGCGCAAATCACGTCGCTTTAAACGTCGTCTACTAGTGGTCAACGTGGCATCCATCGTCTTTGCGGTATACTTTTTTGTGCGCCACAACAGTCACTGCGAACCCGGCATCTATTCACTCTTTGCACTGAGCGAGTACGTGTTCGTTTACTCCAACATTGGCTTCCACATGACGGCCTACTGGGACTTTATCGATGCAAACGTGTACTTCCATTGGCGAACCGGTATCCGCTTCAGCTCCGTTTAAGATTTCTGCCTCACTCTCGAGCGCTCTTACGCATTTGTTCTTATGAGATAAGATAGCACCAGTACGTTTGTACATAAATCCGACCATAAGTTACGCTTTGTGGACGTTGTTTTATTTTTTATTTTTACTTCAATTTGACTTACTTTTGTGAGGAAAAACGAAGCCTCATTTGATCAGCATTGTCGGCACGATAACATAATGTATACACGTTTAAAAGCTTTCATAAAATAAATCGCAACAGTATCGACTGGAATATGATTCCATGATTATAGAACAACAGGTTGCAACCGCGTGCCACAGCGTTCCTATTTCGCATTGCTCACTTGCTAATGTGGAACTCTTCTTCAATCTTATCGGCAATCATTTTCGCGATTGAAAGTGAACTCGTTGCACCAGGTGAGGGAGCGTTACGGCAGTGCAAAATGTTTCTAGAAAGCGTCGAGTTTCCTTTACCATGATCGAACACAAAATCGTCGACTAAATTGCCGTCGTTGTCGAGTGCCTGTGCCCGAACTCCTGCCGGACCGCGGGCCACATCGTATTCGTGGATGTCCGGTATAAACTTCTGCAATTCGCGCACCTGCAACGGAATCAGTGCCGAGCGGGCAACCTCCATAATGCCAGCACCGATAAACTTCGATGCCATCTTTATCAGTCCGGGGAAGCGCAACGCATCGATCAGTTCAGGCACATTAATGTCAGACCATTTGTAGCCTTCTCGGCGGAACGCCAGAACGGCATTGGGACCCAACCAAACGCTACCGTCCATTCGAGGCGTGAAATGTACGCCCAGGAACGGAAACCGTGGATCAGGAACAGGATAAATATTTCCACGCACCATGTGGCACTTGTCCTGGTTGAGCAGCAAGTACTCGCCACGGAACGGTACGATCTTTGGCACCGAAGAACACCCCGTCATCTCCGCCAGTTTGTCCGATTGCAGACCGCCACAGGTCAGGATGTTTCGGGCTCGTATTTCATCGCCCTTTTCGCTGCATATAACAATAGGATAGTCGAGGTTGTCCTGTGCTTCCGAAAACTTGTTCACCTTAAAGTTTACGTATACATCTCCGCCAGCCGCTTTAAAATCGCGCGAGTAATACTGCGTAACCAGGCCCCAATCCACGATTCCTGTATGGGGAGACCAGATTGCCTTCAACCCATTGCAGTACGGTTCGATTTCTTTTATCTTTGCCTGATCAACCATTTGAACATCGGGCACGTTGTTGGCCATTGATCGTTGATACAGTTCCTAGAGGAAAAAAAACTTATATTTAAGACTCATTTACATTCGCAGTATCGCAAAGGGATGGGGGAGAGAAAATTGCCATCGATATCAACTGTGATGCCTCTTGTGTAGTGTAATCAATTCTGAGACGCCACCTCGTTCTACTTACATTCAATCGTTCGACCTCGACTGGATTTGTGGCCACGATCAGTTTTCCAACCTTCTTGTAGGGGACATTTTTTTCGTCAAAATACTTGTAGCTTAAATGCAGTCCTTCGACACACAGCTTCGCCTTCAGAGAACCCGGTTTGTAGTAAATGCCCGCATGGATAACACCACTGTTATGGCCACTCTGGTGGAAGGCCAGCTTCGGTTCTTTCTCGACGATCGCGATCCGAAGTGTTGGATGCCGTAATAGAATTTCTCGTGCTGAAGCCGTACCCACGATACCTCCACCAACGACCACGATATCGTAGTTTCTACGAAAAAGTAAAGGAAAGAACATCCATCATTCATTCCCAAAGCAACACAACCAGCAAGAACTCACTAACCTATTAACATCGGCAGAGTAGGCACGGCGGGCAATACCAGCTATAGACCGCGGTACAACTCTGATAGATAACATCATCTTGGGACACAGTTGACGTGTGATCCAGATTATCGCAAACGCATACACTGATCCAACCAACGCTAAGAAAGCACTGCGAGAAAATCCACTGCTTTCAAACCACTCGGCGAATGGACTCAAATTAAAAGTCTCCCTATTCGGCCAGATTTTAATTTTGAATGCTCGAGAACAACATCAGACGGATGAATGACCTTGCTGTTGACATTGTTTTCTTTTGTGCGAACCCCTTAGGAGCGCTGTACACGAATGCAATTCGGGGCGGAATAGTACAGATGGAAACTCGCTTGTCATGCATTTTTTACGTAACAACTTGAATTTGTTTGTGATACAACAGGCATTAAAATTATGTTCGTGTCATCAGTCCTTAATACTAAGCCATCATTTTTGACAGTTTTTATACAGTAATATCCCAAGGACAAGGTACTGTTCAAGAATGCATAAAATCTTATCTGTATTTGAAAAAATACTATACCGCATTGCGAAAGTTTAACACTGTTGTCTTGTCTTGCCTATGCTCCCGATCATCTTTTGTACTGTAGCCACAACCTTCTTCTCAGTTTCTCCTCTAGCAACAAGCTCTACAGCTTCTCGACAATATCAATCAGTAAATTAAAAATCATATCTAAAAAACAAACAAAATAATGTATTTAATAATAATTACTATTTGAGTGTTTGAGTACTATTTGAGTTTTTACATACTTAAAATTTACGCTAAACATAAACTAGTTTTTTTTTTAACCTTATAATATGTGATGAAATCTTTGAAATGATTCTGATCACTCTTAAAATAAAAGATTTTCGAAACACAACTCGAAGCTTTCGCTGTGTAGAGTGGAACCGAGACCTAATGAAAATGTAAAAGCTCGTTTAAACTTTTAAGCTTATGTTAACAAAATCATGAAAACTGATTTGCCCAGCTTTTCATTGGACAGTATACACACCATGTGGAGGTCTGTGTTAGCTAAAAGAAGATGCACCAACCAATTCTGTTTCAAAAATAATATGATTTAAATTGCAATATACCCGCTGTTTCGTCTTTTAGACTCAATCTTTTAGAACTCAATCGCGGAAAATATAAAAATAAAGTTTTCATCCTTCATTTCCAAATTCAGTAACCGATAGTGGTTACATGGCATTTTCACCTTCCATCCGACTTTCGTGAAAATATGTATATTAGATTAATAATGCACCAAAGCAAAATAGCCTCTGCCACCACCACTGAACGTGACTTTTTCAGCGCTCAAACAATTTTTGAGTACATCCTGCTTCAGATAATAAACGACTCAAAGGAACGGAGAAAGCAAAAAACCCGATGCGATTCCAATCCTATTCTCCTCCGTCTGTTGCTATCTTCTGCGCGCTGAACGGTGTTCACTCTATCTGCCGGCGTCGTTTGTCCTGCTCACACAATTGGAACACGCCGGTTTTCAACACGCAGCATAGCTTGGCTTGGCTTGTTCTGAGGTACAGTACTGGCAACCAGACCAGACGTGTGTACATTCGATATCGCGTAGCCACGTCCTAGGAATTGGTCTTTGAAAAACGCTAGAGATATAGTACCTCAATTTTTGTTACACAACATAGATCCAAGTTCAAGTCTGGTTTTTAATTCTACATAAGCATTTTAAAGCTCAAACAAGACGTGTTTTGTCGAAGGTATGCTCGAGAAGATCAGAAATAGAATATGTCACTATCGGACCTGGTTAGGATCGCACTTCACATCATCGACGTATCATCGCAAAGCCAAGCAAGCGAGCCAAAGATAGGGAAACCAATAAGCATAACCGACCGGTAAGAGAACGATAAGAGCATACATGGAAGAGAAAGTAGCAGCAAAATGCGACCTTTCGGATCGAAGAGGACAGGAGTACTTGTTTTAATATTTCATTTACACTTTTGCGACTCCTCAATAAGGATCCTTCCCATTAGTTATTCTCCCATTATTGTGCTATCGTAGGTGTAAGTGTATTTTACCATGCATAACGCTCGGCGCGGCGTTAAAAAATAATAAAAATAATAAAGATAGCTTGTAAGTAAAAGTTTGAACCTAAGGAACAAACGAAACTATGGAAAAAAAAATTGGTTTACGTTATACCTGCTGACAGATATTCCCCTTTCGGATGCTTGTCACCACCGAAACCACAAGCCTGCTTCGTTTTACCAGAAACGTTTTAGTTAAGCAGAAACAGTGCGTTCGTATCTTGGTTTGCCACGCTAGCGGAAGTGTTACTGTAGGGGTATTGGTGAGCACACGTCACAACGACCGGGGCTTAATTCGCACCGGGGTGTGTTGTTTGCGCATTTTCCGCTTTTCCAAAAACGCTCGCTCTTTTACACAGGGCATACAATAATTAACTTACTTATCAGAATTTCGCAAACGTTGTTTTTATAACGCTGAAGCATGCGCGCCGTGAGTAGTTACGATAGAAAAAGCTACTGTTTAATCAACATTGCTCGGCTGAAAAGCCCAAAAATCGACTATAAAGCATACGACCATGGTTTAAAGAAATGTCCCGGCTATCACGCTATGTCTCACACATGGCAGGTGAGGCGGTGTGGCTTGGCTTGAGTTTTGCAAGGGCTTGGCTTGGTTTCGTATGCTGAGCGCCCCTGCTGCTACAGTTAATGGATCGATTCGGGCTTCCTGTGTGCCACACACAGGCAGCACGAGCAACAGACCAGCAACATATAATAAGCCAAACCGAGAGATAGGTATGTATACCTCGGAGTCCGAGAGTGAACCCGCGTACGGAAAAACCGGGAACACTGCACATTGAGGAAAATAAGCCTCAAGGGCTGGGAGCCCATCCCTCGGACGGATTATATTGCACTTTAGCCACGTTTTTGTGACCATTTTTCCCTATGCTAGCGAGTTTTTTTTTATAATGAATTCGCCCTCTCATAGTTCGGTAGAATCGTGCGCCTATATAACAAGCGAAAACGACGTTCTATGTGCTTCCTGACCTGTGCGCATGTGTTGGACCATAAACCAACTCACCACACACTCTTGTGGACGCGCATGTTCCCTTCGGCGGCTGGTGGATGGGTTTGCGCGTGTACGTTTGACAGTATGCGTGTTTTGGGCTCGAGAAAAGTATGCTTTCACCCTACTTTATACATGCCGCCGGTAGCAGAAGAATGCTTCTCGGGCTCCAAACTGAGCACACGATGATGTCTACGAGCATGCAGTGCTTACTGAAATCAGCAAATTGCTAACGGTTGTATCATGAAGATGCGAGTGTCATCGTATTGTCACTACCACGTTTTGGTGTAAATCATGACGCCGGCTTGTTTTCGATATTCGTGAAAGTATATCGATGATCGTATAATGGATTGGTAGATATTTTTTTTATAAATAACATATTAATAAGCCAAATCCTTCGCTCATCATAAGTTAGGTAATAAGAAAGAACAATGATTTGCCAGATGATAAGAACATAATGCTTCGCATTCCAAACCGCGTGGGCTCCCGTCCAAAACGAGGACAAGTTCCTAGTCTATTTGGACCGTTCGTATGATGCCGTATGTTTTTAGAATTTCTTGCGCTAGCTGCACAAACCAGGCAGTTGCAATTGCAATGTGTTGTGCATCGACCAGTGTACGGCTTTCACTCAAGATTACTCTACAACTTTACTCTACGTAGCCAAAAGAAGAACTTATATTCGGAGATACAAAAGCTTCGGGAAACACGGAACGAAGCGTATTTTGCTGTTGCTAATGGCAACAAGGTGGTTTTACCAACGATGTATTTCTGCGCGAATGTCAATCGATAACGATAACTTCATCTCTCCCCTTAATTAGACCTCGATGCAGAAAATATATAGTGATATACGCATACACATAGACGCACTGGCGCGAACACATACATGGACACACCAGCCGTTATACCTACACATACTCATTGTTTGGAACAGCATGACTCGTTGAATAAAAGCATCGAGTTTGTAAGTACTTACAGTATATTTTGGAACAGTACTACAGTGACACACATTCACGGAGTCGTTTACTCCGTCTAATTACTTTTTGTCAAACATTCGATCTCCCAACGTGAATTGCTGAGGAGGCCTATAAGTATATTCCTCATTAGAAATAAATATGCTAAGCTAATAAAAAGGGGAACAATTTGCCGATGAGATAACCACGATGAAAAAGAGTACAATAGCTTTGATTTAAACAAATTTGCTACCACCTAGATTAGGATCTGTTTCCCGATTTCAACTGTTTGATAAGATTGAATTTGGGGGAAATTACTTCATATGCCATTAATTCATCGTTTTAAAACTTAAAACATTGTATGGTGATTATTATTTAGCACTGTTTAGATGCTACTTTAGGTACACTTTAGTGTTTTTTATTGTACTTTGTTCTCTCCCGTTTTTGTCCCTCGTGTTCTCTTTGGAGCAGAGGGTTGTCGGCTTTAGGTATAGACTTTTAGCTATAGAGTGAACAATCCTTATAGACAAAATAATGTACCATACGCACGCCTCATTAGAATAGGATTCATCATGAATGTAGTAATCGTACTATTACACGATATACCATACAATGTATATGTAGCATACGATAAATAGCAGTAAAATTTGTTGCTGTCGTTTTTAATAATTCAGCAGCCCGCTACAAACATTTCCAAAGCATATAATCAGATTCTGCACTATTTTCTGTGTATAAGTTCTTGACGATGATACAAGAAAGTTCGTCCTTAACCATTATCCCACCAGTCATCTCTTTTGTTCACCGTTCTAATGAAAGCAACGGGTAATGAAGGAACGCTAGAAAATTCGGAGCAATGATGGTATTCGATAGCTTAAAGCAGTAGTGAAAAAAATCCACGCATCCACATCCTTCCACCTTTCGTCGAATCTTGCACACTCAGATATTTCTCATGTGTGTCAATGGTTTTGTTTTCTTTATTTTTTGCATCTTCCGTGACGAATTTCGCCACGAATGACCTTAAACGTTACCACATAATCATAGTATTTTCTGTCCGAAAACGTTTAATTAAAAGATAGTTTTGGAGGGGGTACATTATTTCTGTTTCGATTTTTTTCGGTATGTCCGCATGTGAAAAAAGGGAACATTGCGTTCCATCATAACCGGTATTCGCGTTCAGTTTTAGAGTGTTCTAATTTTGTTTTTGTGGAAAATGAAGGATGATACTCTGCGTTACTTTTACTTCCTTGTATCATTTGAACCAAAAAAATAAAGTAGGTAAAAACCTCCGTTAAGAACTTCCTTGCTGCTTATGTGTGACTATCTTTATCTTTTTTCTCTATTACTATCAACTTCTCTCCGGTTTAACTGTTGCTCAATGCGATCCTTAGATTTCCGGTTTATTGTGTTCACACGGTGTCCGTAACGCAAAAAACGACTACTCTGCCTTTTATTACTTTGTCTATTTGCAATTATAACGTCTGTCGATTTGCCATTGCTACGTCGTCTGTGATTGTCTGAGTCCTTTCGTCGATCTGAGTGTTTATGTATGCGTCAGATTTTTTAAAAATTATTATTAACTCTTCTACACTGTCTAGTTAATAATATTAGTAGGTAGTAGTAGTAGTAGTAGTAGTAGTTGTTGTTGTTGTTGTAGTCGCGGTACCTTGCTTTTGGATGCGTGTGCAAGGCAGACACTTGTGAAAAAGAAGTTAATGTAAGTAGATGGCGGTGTGCGGTACCAGACATCGTCACTCAACTCACTTCCTCTTCTATCCTCGCAAATCGTCTAGTACATGAATCTAAATTGAGATGAGATCCATCACGAGTCTCACACCATCATTTGTAACCTCAACGTATCTGTGCTTGTTTATTTGTTTGTTTCTTTGCTTGCTTGCTTGCCTGGCCTGTTTTTTGTGGATACCTCATAATAATAATGCTGTTATTTTATGTTCTGTCTGACCACCTGACCTGTACATCTTTCCTTATTCTCCGCTCACCCACCAACAACGGCGAGTGAGGGGCGGGGGGAGGGTAACCCGCGCAGCGTCTGCAATATCTCCTATGCAATTGTTAAATGTATTTTTCTGACCCATTTCTTTAATGACTAATGTTTGCCCATTCCATTCTCTGTTTTTCTCGCTTGGTTTTCATCCACGTCCTACTAGCACACCAACGGTCAAGCCTTTGACGACATTCATTTACCATCATCAACCAACACACTCTGTGACTGCGTCTGTGAGACTGCGTGCGTGCGAGCACGTATGTGTGCGTTCCGGTGGTTCTGGGAGGATGAGCCGGAATGACCTTCTCGGTTGGATGCATGTGACCTGCGCGATTAGTGGGTGTAGGTTGTTTGAATTGCTTAGACCACAAGTCTTAAGAAAATCTTAAGATGGCATCTACCTTACAATTCTCGTCCAGTTCCAATACATCTTCGAGATACCACGCCATACCACAATCGACTACATCCACGAGTCACGCGAAGCGCCGCCTGTGAGTGCAGGTGTGTATGCTTCGTGAAGCACATTCGATTTCTCTCGTCCTCTCTTTTTCGTTGGGAGGAGAGTTGTTTACGCTTGTTTCATATCGTTGCACACTTTCCAAGACGAATCCTTTTCCGGCTTGCAAATTTAGCAGCACGGGTGAGGGGCGAGAATCTCCAGAAGACTTATTCACGTGCGATTGTAATTCAATGATGCATTATCGGAAACGAGATTTCGATCTGTTTCTATTGGTTTGTGGGTGAGTGTTTGGTTTAGGTGATTTCTAATGCATTCACTATTCACGTGATTTTGTAAGGTGATGGCTGCTCTTCTGACAGGAGTAAGAGTTTTGCATACTATTATTTGTTTTATTCTTAACGCTTTGCTCTCTCTCACTCTCGCTCTCTGCATATATCCTCGCCTGCCCATTTCTGTGTTTCCGCTATCCATCTGTCACTGTCGTCCTGTGTGTTCGCGTTTTTTGTAGTTTTTCTTCTTCCTCGTTTTTTATAAAATATATACACAAACAAACTTTACAATTGTTCTCATCGATGCATATACTTCCTTGCAGCTTCACTAACGCAAATTCAAAATAATAAATCACCTATTACTAGAGTTATTTTGTTTTTTGTTTTTTTTTGTGTTTTGTTAGTCTCACTCTCACATATGCACTTTCATTCATTACGCGTCTTCGTCGTCTTCCTCACCCTCGACCTCATCACCCTCCTCCTCTTCCTCATCTGTGAGAACGTACCCGTCAAAGGCGTGCAGAGAAGAAAAAAAGAAAAAAAGTGGTGAAGAACACCACCGGTAGGCGTTAGTTCAATGTTCAAATGAGACTACAGTAGATAATTTTGTGTAACAGATAAAATGACTTGGCTAGTAGTAGCATATACAAAATCCGAAGTAATGGCAGTTTGGATCCCAACGACACGTGTTACAGCAAGTCTACACCAAGTGGCAACAGTAAACGTATCCTCCCTGCCTCCTTCGCACATTGAACATTTGGCGCGAAACACATCGAGGTTGCTTTGGTAGGAAATATGCTCTCGTTCTCCCTTTTCAAACACACACACACGCAGGAACACACACACACACACACACAAACGCGCGCGCGCGCACACACACAGCTTCCCTTTCACATTTACTTAGCCAAATCCCATCGTTACTGTCTGATAAAAGAGAGTGTTCGAGTGACTACTAGAACGCTCAAAGCATATTTCCATTCCGTAACCATTACTTCGTTTCACGTTGAACCATTCTTTGCCATCAAGCGCGATTGTATTTAGATCTCAACAAATAACTTACCTTCTGCCTCAATGTCTTCCTCATCGCCGTATGGAAGGTCGTATTCTTCGTCCTCGCCTTCCAATTCCTCTCCTTCGTCTTCCACCTCTTCCTCTTCTTCACCGGCACCATTTTCGTCCTTCTTTACTTTTTTCGTTTCGGCGGTTTTCTCCTGTAAGAAGATAATGAATACAGTGGTAAGAACATGTTTATTTATGAATGCTCAACTTTTTATGGTCTTGCCACTCTACAGATGACACATAATATTTTTGAAGAACAAATCTTATCGCCAAACTCCGTGTACAAAAAATCCATATCGGTGCTCTTTAGCGGTTATCCCAAGGGCATGAAAGGGCTTCTAGAGGGCAGCATAGCGGAGTTTCGTGGTGTATTGTAGTGGGGGGTCAAGACTTCCCAACTATTATCATCCTCACCTATAATATAGGACTACTCCCACGCGCAAACTCGCTCATATTACAACGAGGTCCCCTCCTCTATCCATGCTCAAGAGAAGCACTTAACATAGATACAAAAAACGAAGAGATTATTTAGAATACTGTCTGATATATATAATACCGATAGAATACTGATATAATTTAACATGTGTACCCTAAGATATTAGAAAAAATACAGTTATCTGAAGCCCAGTTATGGAAAATTGAGCATGAGCAAAAATTTCCGATACGATCCTCTCTTGTTGGACACCCGAACTATGTTTTCGATAACAACATAAGCAGGCTCAGAAAAGTTCAGGAAACTCCAGCAGCACCCCACTGCCTAGGATTGTGAAAATTGGGACGTGGAAAATCATCGAAGAGGAATCTATAATACTTTCCACCACATAGCGCAAGGGGAAGCACACACCATACAGGGAGACAACCAAAACCGATGGGGTAATTTTTGACACAATCGTCGTCTATCTTCTCTCGCTCCTTTATTTGCTTCTCTGAACAAACCGGACTGAACCGCTACGAGACTATATGAGCATGTGTGCGTGCGAAAGATAGAGAGAAAAGTAGGGAGAGAGAAAGAAAGAGAGAGAGAGAGAGAGAGAGAGAGAGAGAGAG
>KB673423.1:984355-1025682 GCA_000349145.1 Anopheles dirus
AGTTTTTTTATTCACACACTTTCCGTGGTTTTGCGGTCGCTTGACAGGGGGGAGGGGGGAGGGGGGGGGGGGGGGTTGGGTAAGGTGGTTGGTTGTGGATGTGGAGGAGGGGGGAGGAGAGTGTAAGAGCACCTTGCTCGGCCTGTGACTGGGCCAATGTGCGATCTGCGTTGGAGAGAGGAACTGTGTGACGGATTTTTTTACGGATCGCGGACGTTTTCCCGAGTGGCATGGAGCTACGCTAGACCAGTTCCATCCCAGCAACCGTTCAAGCAGCCACTGTCGAAAGCCTTTCAACATCTCGTGTGAAGTTTTTCTCATATACATTGCTAAGATTGCATCTACCTATCGTTTCTGGCAATGTGTAGAAGGTGACAATTTAATCAACTCAGCACAACTTAAACCCGAATTAAAGTGTGATACCAGTGCAGACGAGGAAAATTAAATCAAAATAAGCTCTTTGATTTAACGCTAGAAAACAATTCTCGCAAGAGCAACAACATTGCGTAGAAAGCAAAAGAAAAGAAAAGGAGAAAGTTGAACAAGTGCCCAAGAAGTTGCTGCTATTTTTGTTTTAGCCGTATTTATCACTTCGATGATTAACTAAGTCCATATCCAAATCGTGTTCAATAAAAAAAACACACACATACACAAACACAAGAATATCAAACCATGCCCGCCAGCATGGGTGGCAGTGAAGGGTGCTACAGCTGCCGGTGGAAACTGAACCGGCCGGATGAGTGAGATACGGTGCCGCGTGTGTTCAAATTCCCTGTCATTCAATCGAGTGCAGAGTGTTAATGAATAATTACACTAATTGTGGCCATTTAAGGCGACGAAAAACGGTAGACCGCTGTGCGTGGTGCGGTTGTCTTAAAGTGTTCCGTGCGCGTGAGGTCGTCCGGAAAAGGCAAAAAAGAAAACGATGCTGCCATAGTAGGAGGCTAGTGTTGGAAGCATTCCACCAGATTATCTGCTCGGTGGTCTGCAGAACGTGCAACGCGAAGGGACTCGGACTGCAGGGCAGTTGGCCCGGTTTGGTCTGGTCTGGTCACTGGCTGTATTGAAACTGGAATCGAACGGGATCAGATGCAAGATCGTGGAGTTGACGGAAGGAGTTAAACGTGTTGCAAGTTGCGAGAGTGTGATCATCCAGTAAAAAATGTGTTAGTGGCAGAAACCAGCTTCTAACAGAGCCGAACATAATTCGACGATATTCATTGTTACCTTGCAATACTATAAGTATTGATTTAAAAAAAGAAAGCAATCCGTTTATTTCCGTCATTCAACTGAAATCGCCGAGGGAAAGCTGGTGACTGTCTGAAGAAATGACATTTCAATACGATCGTGTCCCTAGCGTAAGTATATCCAGAACAATCATTGATCGGACCGGAAGATCTTACTAATGCAATGCTCATAGTGAGATCTTACTGTTGCCTAGTGTGATTTTAGACATGTTGCTGAAATTCAAATAGTTGCGAGCCTCACGTTTTTTAGCTTACTACTTGCCAATAGGTGTAGAACTAATCGTGGTTTAGGTTCAAATCCGGGCACATGTTTTCGTCTTCCGTGTGACACGAAAAATTTTCCATGCTTTAAAAGGTTCATGGCCTACTTTGTGCCCACGCGTTGAACTCTTTTGATGGATAAATATAGGTATCGATACAAAAAAAAAAAAAATATACAATTCTGAGTGATACTGGTCTATTTCTCCATAACTGTTATAGTAGTTTTAGACTTTTATTTGAGAACACCCCTCAAGTGGCCGTTTGCTGTAATTGTGTCGAGACAAAAACAAACAGAAACAAAAAAACATCACAGTGCGAACAAGAGAAAGTATTTTTTTCGTAATTCGACTGTTAATGCCCATGCGTTCCGTGTTTCCCATTCTTTCATGTTGCACCCTTATCCGACACCGTTGTACCAGCAGCAGTATATAATCGAAAATGGTTGTCTATTTTAAATAGAAAAAATGGTAAAAACCGGTTCAATCGTTCGTTGGAACAGTAATGTTGCTGAAATTTTTTCAAACCGAACAAAAACGTGATATCACTTTTCCTAGTTCTCGAGGGACCGCAAAATCAGACTGAGAAAGGAGAAGGGACCGGGACCGGGACAAAATTGAGGCGCTAGGTTCAGGTTTTATTGACCTTCCTCTTCATTCGACACTGTCTTTCGAGCGACAAGGGGTCTCGCTCGATGTCGTATTTTTACGTTTCATACTGGGTATGCTATCAGATTTGATTTCTACTTTTACTCTCAATTCATGTTCGATTAGAGTGTTGTCCGACACAAGAAAATCGGCTTTCGCTTTCTGCGGTCGACGCATCTCCTCTTCCGTCCGGAAGAGCCATTCGTGATGATGCTAATGCTGCTATGGACCGCAGCGGTAAATGGATGAGAGCATTTGGTGATACCAGTTCGCTTCGGAGGTCGTGAATGTCGTGAAAGTGCAAAGCTGAATCCGAACACGAACGTCCACCGCCAGGCTTTTGGGAAGGTGCGTGTGGTGTTGTGAAAGTTTTTGCGCATATATTGTACAAATGGTTTACATCCTACGTCAGCAAACGTTGGCAGACCAACCAATTAAAAGCACGACGAAATCAACGTGTTCGTTGCGATTGTCGCCAGCATTTCATTTATTCAAGTTCATGCCTGTGGTGCACACGAGGTACGTGTAGAAAATATTTGAAATTTTCAACTACTTACTTTTTCATCGATTGCAACAGTACTGGACTCGCGGTAGATCTGTAATGTGTGCGCGAGCTGAGGCGACCAGGTGGATATGTTCCGCACGAGTTGCATACAAATGCGGCGAAACGCGAAACAATACACGTCAATCACTAATGAAAGTATGACCCTAATTTGGGATCGTACAGGCCAGAGGGCGCGTATATGGAGCACAGCTTTGTTCATGCAAAAATGCAAAATATAGAGTGTACTAGTAAAGGTGTATGGATGTCATACATTTATATGATGTGAAACATCGAGATCTCTGAATAATTTCTAAATTGAAGAAAATGTGCCTAAATCAACGCTAGTTTGGAGGTTTTAGGATGTTATATAAAAAAACAATCATTTACGCAATATACCTGTTTATTGAATCGTTGTTTATTTTACGCAGTTTCAGATGATGCTTTGGAATTAACACATCTTAACAGGCTATGATGAAATACTTCGAAACGGGGTGACGTCTCGTGACGTTTATACAATATCCCAGCAGTCGATCGTCTTGCTCCCCAAAACACATCCATCTCAACTCCGTTGGAAGTGACTCAGTTTAACTTTTCACTTTTCTTCCGGTTTCCTCCAGCTTCCTTTTAAGACCCATCGGAGACAATACAGGGCTTACCACAGCCGGTGACACATACTGCACACTTTTTGAAGCAAGCGGCATACTCACTTCGAAGCCACCGCGGTGTGTTAACACACCGCGGCTTCGAAGTGAGTATGCCGCTTGCTTCAAAAAGTGTTGAGTATGTGTCACCGGTTGTGGCAAACCCTGTAACATCTTACCTCGTCTGATACGGTATAGCTGCGGGGTCGATGAAATGGTCGGAAAAGTAAAAGTACCCGTTCATACCCATATGTGGCCGTTACTTTTTTTTTTTTTTCATTAGACATTACCAACCAGTGGGTGTTTTGTATGTAGGTGCGGTAGACGCGTATTTCCCTCAAAGACTACGCGTCGTCGCCACGAAATGTTTGACCACGTGATCACGACATGCGGCCGAAACGGCGCGGTGAAAGTAAACTGTGCCATTGACAAAAAAAAAAACAACCCAAAACAAAAATATTAACTGTTTCCTTTCACAGGAGCACCAAGATGAGATGTTCCGCTTCAAACAGCGGTCACCTAAACTATAATACGATAACTGACTTTTTCTGACAGGTGTTTTTTTTACCCTAAGGATGTGATGCTATGCGAATAATCGATTCACTAATTTGATTCTATGTTATACCCTTTCCTATTTTATCATGTCAGGCATCCGCTTTTGCTAACAACTGAAATAAGAAAAATATATCTGTTTTTTTTTAGTTTCCCTAGATTTGGCTAGGTTCAAATAACGTTGAGTTGTGTAATCGTACTAATGATACATCTGGGTTTGTTAAAGCTATATTGACAGACATATAATAGTTGAATTCATTAATACATAAATATTTCCCCCATATATGATTTTTCTTTTCCGGCAGTGGCGAACACGAGGTTTGCTTGCCTGGTGCATTTGCTCGACCATGTTACTTCTGCTGGTACTCCCGCTGCTATCGATCGCCGAGAGCTACGGGTACGATTCAGCATCTTCCTGCGATCCAACAAGAGCATCCCGCCGGGGGCGTTCCCAGCTGTTGAAAACCATTCCTTGCGATCTGAGCGTACAAGCTTACTGCAATCTGCCGGGCTCAGCATATCCATGGCATGCTGTACGTCGGTTTGTGCACGAAAACCAGGGCCTGATGCGACGGATGTATGGAGACGTTCGGCATATCTCGGTGCTGAAAGAGGAGTTTGAAAACAACGAAATCGATATCGACGACATCGACCGTGCTACGGAACGTTATACACGCCAGTCGTCCGGTGGTGCCGTTGCTGGAAGGGAAAACAAGCGTATGAAATATTTACGACCCTCAATGCCACATTTTGAATCCGTTTCGGCGCACTTATTGCGCGACAAAAACAATGAAATCCCGCTCAATGAGCCGCACTTCCGTCCCACCCAGATAAAGACAACAGCTACGACAACAGTAGCACCCACCACTAGTAATATAACGTCGAGTATTAGCAGCACGACTAGCGGCATAACTGCCTCCCCCTTTACATCGAGCTTGATGTCGGGGAATAGTACACCAACTATGAATGAAACCAGCACTACTACCAGTACGACAGTCGAATTACCTCCACCGAAAAAAGATGCTTCATTATCTGCCGAGCACGACATGATAATGTCCACAACTTTGAGCACACCGGAACAACAGCAAACGGATCCGACGATCGTGAACCGTGAAAATGAACAGCATGCAGCTACCAGCACTACCAGCACTGTTGCTTCAAGCACGGACACATCCAAGGGTATAGATGAAACGTTTGCGAAGACTAATGGAACAATCAAAATTACCACCGCCACGTCGTCGGATACTGAATCAATCGATATGGATGCTCTCTCGACCTTGGCAAAACTAGGAACGGGCGAGGTGCTTCTGATGGGATTAGGTTCGACAGAGAAACCCATTGAGGAGAAGGGTGATAAAATTTCCTCCACGCTTAAGTTGGTCTCATCGAGTGGCACGATATTAGTAGCTGCAACAGATTCCAAGGACGCACCTGTAACTGAGGCCGGTTCTAAGGCGGAGGAAATTGAATCCACCATTAATACCTACTCGAACGATCGTGAAGACATAGATGTTTCTGTGGCACCTGAAACCGATGATGCCGTCGGAGAAGATTCCGAGCCTTCAGCCAACAGTAAAACGGTTGCGGAACCATTGGTACATCACGACACTGCGTCAGCAAGTAGCAACATACACCCGCAGAAAATTCGTTTCGAAAGCATTAAACCACACCCTGGAGCGATCACGGTCAACGGTGGTACGACGCCAGCAAAGAAACCCAGCGCTGAAGGACAACTGTTTCAGGACACAGCCCAAAAGGAACCCACGATCATTAACGGTCGTGGAGTGTAAGTGATTCGCATTCCACATTTGTGCAACGACAAATTCAGACTGACATCACTGTTTCCTTTTTTTTCTCTCCCTTCTCTCCTTCAGTAATGCGTGTCCGGTAAAAGAGGAAGTGGTCGCTCCATTTTGGGCCAATAACACGCGTGGAGAAGTGTTGGCCCTGCTCAACCTCTATCCTTTTGAACAGTACGTGCACTGGGAGAAGTGTACGCATGAGCTGAAACAAATGTACTGTCGCGAAGGCTGCCGATGTGAACAGCAGTATCGGCTGCATAGGTTGCTGGCATACGATCCGCACAACGAGTGCCGTGGCATCTTCTCCGACTGGTTCCGGTTTCCGTCGTGTTGTATCTGCAAGTGCTACGACATGCCGTTTGATTTTCGCGTCACATCGCGTAGCCCGCGCTCGCTGACGAAGGAATCGATAGAGCTGGTGGAAGATGAGCTACAGAATGCCATCTACGAGCACGCGGTCGACGAGTGGTATCGACCGAAGGAGAATGACGTTGATTAAGTAACTTCTTACTGCGTGAAAGCGGAGTGCTGATGCAGGCACTTGCGCTATTCCCGTCCAAAGGCTAGTGATATAAATGTGTGTCTATATATTTTTTAAAAATTTGTTGATTCGTTCTACTTTTCTTCTTACGTGTTCTATTGTCCCGCCATTTGGAATCAAACTAATGCTTGGGATGGGAATGCGTTCGGTATGTTTTGTTTTTGTCTTGTTACTTGTCTGTTGCAGCTCCAACTTAAAAGAAAGTCCATCATCTACAATAAAATGGACCATTGAACAATACTGGTTTCTTTTCAAAAATGTATGGATAGAATACAATAATAATATTTATGTTAATATAATCAATAAATGATCGTCAATCGTATAATGATATCCACAATTGTATATAAGAATTTGTGTACTCTGCTAAATTCTAAAAGATAATGACTTTAGTCAATGATTGATTCTTCTCTGCGATGAAATTGTTTACATACTTCCTAACGACAAACATCTTCTGGTCTTTTGTCTCCGTGTTATTGCTTGATTCCCTCTCGTCCTTTGATGACCTAAAGCTTTTGACGGCATCATTGGCCACATGTAAGAATAGCGAAATGTGAGAAATTATCTTCAGATTGATGAATATTGTGATGATCGAATGGAATTATAAACGAACCAATAACAACGCCAACATATAAATACTATAAGCGGTACAAAAATGTCCACACTACAACTCATTTGCCAACATTTAAAAAAACAAAAACAAAAACACGTGCATGGTAAAGAGAACACGAACGGCTGATCTTTAAGGAGTGACCTTTGAAGCACTTGTGTTAGACTGAAATGCTGAGGTAGTATTAAAATAATGTACACGTAATGTGTGTGGGGGAAAACACAACTAGCACAGAAGTTGACAACATTAAAAAACAATTGCGAACAATACAAAGAAAAAATACAACAATCTGAACAATACAAATAAGTTTTTTCATGATACTTCAAGCGAATTAACACTAGATCATTGCTCATTGCGCATTTCCATCATCAATGTAAGCTAGTGTTTTCTATAGGGTTTTCACAATGATACATGTGTATATGAATCATACACGAATGGAAGACGTACAACATAAAAGTGGATGTAAGCGATCAATTCAGTATTTTTCCTACACCTGTGTCCTTCCGTTAATAACATTTTTAATTATTTCATTTCATCATAACACAACATCTCGACCTCGACAATTTTCAATGATCAATAGAAGTTTGATCATTTATAAATCTTAACACATTTGTATTTTTATATGCTAATATATAGTTTGGAAGACATATTTATATGATTCCTCACATCTTCGACAGCCATCGTTGGAAAGAATTAAACAAAACTATTGATTGCACGACGCATACAAATTTTGCTCAACAACAATAGCAACGACGGTGTGCTAAGATATGCTTTTTTGGGTGTCCATCTTCAACTCATAGAACAATAATAGCAAAACGGGAAAATTGCGTTAAGACTAAGCGGCGCATAGTTTTAGTTCTATGTGAGCGTATCCATTCGCAAAGCTTATCTATCTATAGACGTTTTTGTTTGTGACTTTATAGCATGATTTGAAGTTTGAAACTGCTGAGATTCTGTATAAGATTATTTTTATAGTTTACTAATGCCGAAATAATGAGGATACAGGTGTGAGAATTATTTGGGCCGTGCTGTATAAGTATCATTTTCTTTTGAAGCGAACCACCTAGCCTAACGAATTTGACACATCACACAACTCGACCCATGAACCTAGTGATGCGTGAAGCGTTCGGTTTAACATAGTCGCATGCCTTAGACGTTTACTCTTATGCTATTAGCTGCAATGATTTTTGTCCAAGACATTTCATCCGTAATGTAAATATATTGCACAGTACCTACATTAACGATGTTTTCATATCATCTTGTGGTATGATCTTCCTTTGAAGCGCTTGTAACGTGTTCGAATTTGCCTGCATGTTGATGTATTCTATTTTCAACCAATAACACGTCTCGTTTCGTTCGTTCCAAGGGCGCATTCCTCTTTGCTGCGAGACACAATTAGGCCAAACGTTCATCTTCGTCAGGACGAAGATAACTGACGAAAGGTCACAACGGCGATGGGATCGACACCCACAGGATCTTCTTCTGCTCGCTATCGACTGCTGCCTTTATTTGCGTGCACATGTGTGTTATGTTTACGCCCGAAATGACAACTGTGCAGAGGAGAAATATTTGCAAACGAAACGTGTTTACTACAGTCCACAGTCGGCTACCAGGTTGCGAGATAAAAACAACTCACCAGAAATAAACTGCCGATATTCTGATTCCATTTTCAGCGTATGCTCGTACATTTCCTTGGCCGCTTTGGCGGAAATTTTATCAGTCGAATAGCGTGAGTCTTTGATCTCTTTGATTTGCTTTGCCGACTTAAAACGCAGTAGCAACACGACCGGATAGATTTGCGCGCGCTGCAGTCTTTCAACTGCGGTCATGCTTACGTTCAGTATGCAGTGACATTGCTGTGGTGGACGAGAGTGGGAAGATAGGTAAATGTAGATTGATTCTCTCACAAGTTTTTTCTTCCGCGTACTGTCGTACCTTATTGTCTCGCACGGCTTGCATGCTTGTGTACTCAAATATTCCATTGCTGCGCATTTTATAGTCAGCGATCGTGTTATTCTGAAGTGCAAGCTCCATCTCATCCTTAGAACACTTCTTCTGGCTCTCCTGTAGGACAGCAAAATCTTCGGGAAAGTCCACACATAGTTTATCGATGACAAACTCGGACAGTGGTCCCAAAATTATTACCGGTCGATAAGTATCTAATTTCAATAGAGGATACATAGAGGCATTATTGATTGTTTGTATCAGACCTACTATCCGCGAGTACTTACATTCCAAACGTTCGACGCGCAGGTAGCTACTCAGCCCATCGTCGTTCAATGAGGCGGATTCAAGGTACAGGCTCAGGTGAGTGTTACTGAAGCTGGCCAACTCTTTAGAATCACGCGAAGAAGTTCGTTTAATGCGCTTAAAGAAAGACCTGCGGGCTGAGGTCGAACCACGGCGCGTCGTTGTATCCACATCACCGGGATCTCCAAGTAGTCGTAGCTCTTCCTCCACTCTATAAAGGTACATGCGAAATGAACATAATTCGTCGCAGTCGTCAATCGCTAAACAATTGCTTCCTTCACGTACTTTAATTTGTTGGGAATAATGCCACATTGCCTTTTGTGACCGTATTCGTCAAGCTTCCAAGCGCGCCATTTTCCCGGAATTCCACCAAACATGGTGTTGTCGACGAAAAGCACTTCATCCTTCGCGAAAGATAACTCCGAGTCACCCTGGTCGCAGTTGCGATCGAAACCAACTCGAATGTACAACGCGTCCCCTGGTTTGTCCTTGATTTGATTGAACTCTATAAGGCAATGAACGATGTGAAGACGGTGTCAAGAACGCAAGCTAAAAACTTTCTAAGGGTATCGCAACTTACTTTTAATGTTATACAACACCAGCACCTTCACGTGGTCTGCCGGTTTTGCAATCTCGAGTGCTGCATGCTCCGCCGTCGATCGACGCATGTCGGTACAATTAAACTCCAGAATCTGATCGCCGATGAGCAGCCCGGCCTGATCGGCGACCGAATCCTTCTGTACGCCGTGCACAAAAATTCCGTACGCATTACCTCCGACGAGCGTAATGCCCAGGTTGGATGTTTTACGAGTTTCGATGTAGATTTCACGCGGCTGCTCCTTGTACATACTGCCAACCGGTCCGGAAATGCCTACGGAACCACCAACGGGCAGGACGGGTCCATCCTCGTCGTCATCGAGCGTCTGATGCTCTAGACTGTCGCTAAATTCTTTTGCCTTTGCCAGCGAGGACGTTTTCGGCGTTCCAGCAACCATCGCTCCAGTCATCGTATTCACGGTTGCCGTATTAACCGCCGAGATTAACGTGCGTCCCATGGATCGCGGTGAGTTTTGCGGTGTTGGTGAGCCAGACCGGGTAAGATTGTCGTCGCTGGTAGTTAGATTGCTGTACACAACAGGATTGTAGAGCACGAGCATGGTGATGGAGTTCCCACACTGACGCAGCACGTGCGCTGCCAGATCGTACGTTGCCTTACGCAGATTAATTCCGCACACTTCCAGCAACTGATCGCCGATCTGCAACCCAACTTTACTGGCTAAGCTGTTTTCGCCCACATTCGATACGAATACACCTCCGCCATTGCTTCGACAGTAGATTTTGATACCAAGAGACACTTCACTCTTGTCGATCTGCACCAAACGCAGTTCTCCTACGTTTGGCTTAGGTTGGCCGTAGTCTTGTAATGAGCTGCGTTTGTTAGACACACCAGCAGTTCCTCCACCAGCCCCACCAGACGGAGCATGACCCGGCTTTAGTACCTGTACCTCAAAGGTCGGTATCGGAGAGGCACGCTCAGAGCTGCTGCAGTCGATTGAACCGTTGCTTATCTTGATGCCACTACCTCGGCTCGTTACACTCTGGTTGGACGGAATGCGAAAGCCTCCGCCCTGATGATGATTATGGTGATGTTGATGATGATTGTGGTTGCTGCTACTACTGCTGGCAAGGTGGTTCTTGTTCCGTGGGAACGTTCCTCCTTCGTAACCACTGGCGTACCCAGCCATCGGAACGTCTTCCTTTGACTGCATCTGACTATAGCGATACGAGTAGTCCATTGAAGCACCGTGCGAGTGATGCGGGATTGAAGTCGTTCCTGCTACTCCGCTTCCACCACTCCCAATAGGGTTCGATGGGAATCCCTCATTCGTACCTCCAGCACCACCTCCGGGTTGATGGTGATTGCGCATAAACGGATGCGGATAAGAGCTTGGAAATATGGTCGCACCATAACCGGCCGTTGCCGCGGGATGTAGACTGTGACCACTCCGATTTGAAGGTGATCCGGCACCACCACCACTATTGCCCATCACTTGCTTGCGCATTTGAGGCAGCGGCAATGTGCTCGTATTACCCGGTCCAACACCACCTCCACCACTCCCACCTTGCTGGTTACTAACTGGGCTCATCTTGTTCGATGAGATACCACTCAACGTCAGCTGTCCTCTCCCACCAAGCGATAGCGTCTCGGTGTCGAGACTATCGTTATCGCTCGAATATTTTGACAAAGTTTTTGAAATCTTCGACGGCATGAAAAATTCGACCGTTTTCGACGACGGTATACAGAGCGTTCCTGATTCTGAAGTCGGACCGTGATAGTACATTGGAGGGCTCTTGGAGAGGGACGAATGGGTCGCACTTGCCGAATCGATCGAATGATTGCTCTTTTGCGATGCTGCGGACGGGATTGGAATGAAATCGAGCGAGTTTTGTTGCTGATGCGGTGGTAACAGGATTTGCTGTTGTTTGCTTATCGCGGACAAGTTTAGACTGAACCGATGTTTGTTCATATTCAATCCACCTACGTCATGATGCCGATCTGGGTCATACGTTGATGATCGGGGGAATGGTGCACCGCCACCAATAGCTTGGGGTTTTCCCATCGTTGTTGCAGTCATTGTGCTACCTCCGGTGCTAGAGTTACCGATCAATCCAACATCTCCGTACTTTAGGGCAAGAAGACGATTAATGTCCATCTGTATAACAGGGTTCGAGTTACGTTTGCTCACATTAGGCAATGCACTCTGTCCTGATGCAGACGTTGTTCCACCACCACCCCCACCACCCAGTCCGGATCCAGTGGTGGGAACTCCTTTCGGTGGTAATGGACCTCCTCCCCCCACCGGTGTGGGCTGATGAAAGTTGCTTGGAATTGTGTTAGCATCATTCAACATGGTTGCGAAGTAGTTATTATTATCCAAATCTCCTCCGCCACCAGTGGGAATGGCTAGACGAGGTCGTTCTTTCTTCGGACGATGTACATGTGTGCCCGGGTGCGTTTCGTTGATATGTATCGTCATGTTCACCCTCGGCCATGTTCCTCGTGGCACATCGGCCTGATGATGCGACGACCCTCCACCATCAGCTTTAGTGCGGCGCTTGGTGCGCTTTCCATCGCGCGATTGTTCATCACTGTCCAGCACAGAATCAAGGGCCGCGATTGCGTCGTGCTCTTGGCCCGCATCCTTACTGTGGTTGCTGATTGCCATCTTGTCCTTGATCTTTTGAATAAACTCCGTGAGCTTGGAGGCAGACTTCGTGGAGGAAGGTGTGCTGGCGGTAACCGAATTGGGAGTGCTGGAAGATGGCTGATACGACGACGAGGGCATTGCCGAAGGTAGGAAGTGGGTGGTATTGTCAAGTTCTAAACTGAGCCGGTGATGATTTGTCAGCGACATTGCGTTCGCACTTGTGCTCATACTTTGGCTCGTGTTGCTGGTCGTGTGTTGGCTGCCAAATGTAGATAGTGAATTGTCTGTCTGCGTACAGCTGGTCGTGTTACGGATGTGCTTCAGTCGTGGCTGGTAGAAGCTAGCGTAGTTTGGGTGTGTCTCTGCCATCTCCTTGATAACGATCAGGTTCAGGCTACTGTTGCGCATATCATTTATGTACGCGTGCACATCGTTAATATTCTTGATGCTCTCCATCGGTTTGTTGTTGATCGATAAAATGCGATCTCCGATCGCCAGCCGCCCATCTTTGGCCGCTATCGAATTGGGTTCCAGCTTTGCTATATACAGTCCCAGCTCCAGGCACAGCCCGTGGTTGCGGTTCGTGCTGGTGAACGGAATCTGTACGGGTAACAGACGCTTCGTCGGCCGCTTTACCGTGATGATGCACTGCGGGACACTGTTCCGGATCGTGCGATAGATCATGCGCCTCGAGAATGTACTACAATCGTGATTGTTTATTTGGCATATGATATCGTTCGGTTTGAGCTTTCCGGCAAAGATGGAATCGTGCTCGACGACTGCAACGTAAGGACCGCAGAGATTTTTCGTCGTGCTGTGATCACTACCGTAGCTGTGATGGTCCAAATCGCCACTGATCGTTAGACCCCAGTCGGAGGAATTACTTAGCAGCGGAGACGTGTCGATCTCAACCATCTCGACATCGTACTGCTGCAGCGACTCCAGGTTGAAGATCGAGCTGAAGCTACTGTAGTGTGAATTTCGATGACTGTTACTATTGTTAACTGACATCATCGAAGCGTTAGGCGTCGTTGGCGTCCCGGTACCACCACCCCCGCCTCCACCGGAACCACCATTTGCTTGTGGTTGATTCTCTCCTGTAGGAACACTGGACGAGGAGCTCTGTCCACCCCTGATACCAGCATTATTGTTAGTACTGTCGCGTATCATCTGCTCGAGCTGGTCGGTCAATAGCTCTATCTTTTTGTGTGCATCGTCCTTGTCGCGTATCGCTGCCAACAGCTTTGACGTGGCCGTGTCACGTTCTTTGCGTATTTCATCGCACAGATTCCGCACACTGTCGCGTTCTTGGACAATCTTTTCCCGCTCCGATATTGCCCAATCCCGGCGCTGCTTTGCCACCTCCGTGTCGTGAATGGCTTTCGCAATCTCCGCCTTAGCCTTGTCAAGTGCCTTTTTCAAGCGTTCGATTTCTTGGTTGGCCGATTCTAAATTTTCCGACATGATGCTGATCCTATCTTTGCTTTCGGACAGCTCCTTGCTCCAGTTGCTCTCATTCGAAAGGTGCTGATATTCTTGGCGTTTCTTGAGCAGCTCTATTTTTTCCTTCAACGACGCACATTCCTTCAGCTTTCCCTGCACTTCCCGCTCGAGCGCTTCATTCTTGTCGTAGAGCTTCTGGTTTTCCTTTAGTACACTTCCACGCTCCGACAAGACGGTTTCGAGTTCCTGTTCCGTTGCCTTCAGCTGCTCCTTGCATCCGTTGCGCTCTTGTGTGAATTTCTCATATCGTAAACACAGTGTGTCGTATTTCTGTTTCAACTCGCTGTACTCGTGGTAGGTGCTATTGAAGAAATCGCCCTTTCCTTCGAGCTCCTTCTTCAGTAGCTGAAAATCGTGCTCGAGGCGTTGCTTTTCGTTCGAAACCGCTTTCAGCTGGGACACCACGTCACGGTACTTGATCTTGAGATACTCAAACTGCATCATGTGCTCGTACTCCGATGCACTGCCGTTCGAGCTCGAGAAACCTGAAAATACATTGTGCCCTGAAGGTGGAAAGCATTATTTTATAGAACTATTCAATCCACGCCCCTGCGATTAGGTGCGAACTCACCACCATCATCGCTATTGTTTTCACTAGATGCCATTTTGATGTGCAATGAACAATTCTGTTGGTAGAAGGGCAACTAATTCATTTCAGCGCTTTCCTGACGCCTGTACTATTGCCGCGTAAAACGAAGCTGGTACTACGGGTTCTGAAAAGAGAAGCAATTCAGAATCAACAAACAGTGTTTATTGGCGATCCCGAAGGGTGGTCGATGTGGTGGAAGTTGTTGCATTTGTGGAACAATTATTAGAGTAGTTAAGTCTCAAGTAGTTAAGTCTTGTTTTCATATAAATAGCATGTGAAATTACCCATCGATTACTTTCGTTGTACGCTTTAGTTTAGCAGTCGCTACTGATATGTTTTGAGCGCATTCAACACTGCGTTACAGTTATTATCGGCAAACACCCATAGATTCCTAATCACGGTCACTGTTCTGGAAAATGATATGAACTGCTGAAGATCGGATAATTGTATTCTAGGGGGAACCGAGTGCTAGATGATGAAATATAAAAAATTGTATTGTTTGCAAATCACACGTAAGCTGACACTCGCGAAAAGATTTATGTGGATGAAATGGGCGAGAAAGTATTGGACGGAAGATGATTTTTATCTGGAGTCTGCTTTTGTACGAATGACGGATGAAATGTCATCCTGCTTGAGCGAACTGGCCTGCCCTCGGGGAGCACCATCCTTTCACGGAAGAAACCAAAAACGATTACGCTGGACGGATGCTGCACCAGTTGTGCTGTTCGAAGTTATGTACATCGAACGGCAACTGGAAAAGCAGGCTGTATCCGGGATATTCCATGAGAACTTACATAGTTTTGATCGTAAATGACCCATACAGCCGCGGGTAACTTTTTTTACACTTCCTACACGTTCGACACAGAGGCAGTCAAGAGTGAAGCTGCCTAGCTGGCAATCAATCTGCGAGGAACGTGGATGGTCCCTCGATTGGTATAAAACCCTCGCAAGCGGAATACATTTTACACACCGTAAAGCAACACAATAGAGGCACAATACGCCCAACGAAACAATACACTCTCGATCGCGAAAGGAAGCACACAGAAAAAGACCAACTTCAGCGCTACATTCGCGCTGAGCTGTCAACGGGTGTGTTTACAAGAAGGATCGGGATGTGCGGACCAGAGTAACGTTCACGGGGTAATTCGACTCCGACCACTGCTCATGCTGCATCCTGCCTCTTAGGATGCATCCTGGCAGGCTGACATGAAATAAAAACATTAAATTCACTCTTTGTTTAAAATAATTTGCTCATTAGGAAATGATCCGGCAGCAGTAACTGTCAACCCGTATTGAAGAAACGTCAAACTAATGTTGAGAGAAATTTTCTTTTCATGAAACACACAGCTATGTTCTTTTGCTGTTATTTTGTAGATATCAATTGTGTTAATTAGTTATGCAATCAATTTCTGAGGCATGGTTACAATTTTTCATATTTTTCATTATTTGCTGAAACTAAACATTTGTGCTCGAACATTTGCATACATATTGTAAAATTCAGTTCATAAGCGATTTTCCATCTGTAATTTACCAAAAATAATAATTAACACAAGTTAGATAAAAAAGTACAACCGGATGGTACGTTGGTTAGGTTGATTTTGAATTTAATTATATTTATTTCGCCGCTTTTTCGCAAGTTTCGTTTAAATATAAAAATTATTTTCCCACAATCCTTCCGCAGCTATTCACGCCCTTGTTCCAGTTCCAGTCGCGGACGTAGAAGCGAACAAAACGTACTATGTGGGTTTGATTTTTGTTTTTCTCCGGGTTTTAAGTGTTTTTTGTTGTCGTATTGTTGCCCAGAAGACGTTCTACGAAATGGTCTACACATATTAATCGTATGGAAAGTTTAGCTATCGCGAAAACTGGTTCGATTGTGGGCGTTAGTAACCGCGTTCCAATCAACTATCTCATGCGCGCAAAGTAAAAATAAATCAAACAACTTCGGCGAACGCAAACTGCTGGATTAAAGAAATAAAAATAGAGATAGGTGAACGCCGGAAGGAAATATATAGTAGAACAAAAGCGAGCTACGAGGAAGACTAAATGATCGCGTAGCCTTCCTGTGTCCCAAGATGTTGTGAATCTCCGTTGCTCTGTGTTACGGATAGAAAGGGAAAGCATTTGATTAACAAGTTTATACGCTTTTCTGCAGCTTTCATATTCAAAGAATCACTAATATACGTTATTGCGTGAAAGAGGGCCTCCATTGTTGTCACGCGCATAAATATACTGGCTTCGCTTTAGCCTACATATTGACTATCCGGAAGCTTACTCGGCTCACAGCTGGTGCTGTTCTTTCCCCGATGCTTGAAACGCAACCGTATTAGTTTGTCGTTATTAATTATTTTTCTGCATAGCGACGCCGAACGTATTTTGCCCCGCTTTCTACACCTGCAAATATTAAGCAGGATTGTGCCTTCATAGTTCTCCTTTTCTATCCTACAAGAGGTTCTATCTCTTATTACCGTGGGTAAATTGATATCCGAAAAAATATGTGCGACAAAAATGTCTCGAAAGAACTCGACGATGACATGATGGTAATGATGGTGATGATGATCCTGTTGCCGGTTGCGGGTACCGATGGAACTTGTCGAGCAGTTTGTGGCGGGCAAAGCAGGGGGGAAGGAACGAGGCTGCTCAGTTCTCGCTCTTGCCAGTTCGTCGAAGCAGCGCCGCCGCCAGATCCTTCTTCATTGTTGCCTGCTGGTTGGTATCGGCCAGAGATTGGATACTCCGCAACCCGTTCACAATATCCTTCGTTTTGCCGAAGTATATTTCGTTTAGCGTGTTACGAATTTTGTTCTCCATGTCTTCGACAATACGCCCGATGTTCGCAATATGCGGACTGGATTCGCTCACTGGGGCATCCTGTTCGATCTGTGAACAGACAGTAAATTAGCATTAAATATTTTTCGCAATAAGCGCATCCGAGCAATAGTATTGTGCAACTGAATAATGAAAAATGCATGCAGCCACGCACCACGGATCAAAGTGAAAGCAAACACCCAACCTTATGAATAAACAAGGTGCTCGGTGCGTATAGCGATCATAATATTATCTCAATACCGTTGCGTATGCTGTGCCGCGTTGAACGAAAGTAAGACACATTCCTTTTCCGTTCCTCTTCTCGCACGCTCATTTTAAACAAATGATGGTTGGATGTTCATTGATGATTCAGCCGTTTGTTAAGCCACACGAAATCACCTCAAATAAGGGTCATTCACTTGAGAAAGCGCAGTTTAAATTTAACTTCTACGCATTTGCAAGACGCGCGCTTGCACTGAGAGCGACCGTATTTTGCAACACATCACTGTAATGGCCGGGGCGAGAGCAGTCGTACGTACCTGTCTGGTGAGGCTTCCGCCAAGGTTGATCGTACCGGAGCCTTGTTTGTTAGTCTGCAGCCACAGCATGGCGGTTGACGTAAGCTTATAGTGCGCTGTTCGACCGGAGCTCTTTTCCTGCACCTCGACGACATGAATCGAATCCCAGCAGCCTTTGGTTTTCTGGTTGCCTTCGCCGGCCTTTTTGATCAGAATTACGCCGGCAAAGCCGTGATCCAGATCCCACAGGTACGCCGACGACACACCACCTTCGTAGTACATCTCACGGTACTGGTCGAAGGCAAGATTTGCTTCAATCTCTAGTTTACGCAGCCGTTCCGAAGGCATCGAACCGTCCTCCAGCGGTGGGTCGTACGTGTTGGACCAAGGTGAACGGTACGAATCGCCGTCGCGATTGTAGTCACACAACAAGTAGTCCTTGCCCATTTCCTTATCCTTCGCTATCTTCAATGGCTGATCCACGGAGGTCAGCAAATCCTCGCACAGGGCTGGTGCGAGGTCGATTAGATCGATCAGATTTTTCTCGATCTGTTGGGGAGGAAGTCGCCGCATCAGGTCCAGTGCGCAATCCATTTGTTGATCCGTCTGCGAAAACAAAAAAAAAACACATTGGGATACCAAATACGGTATGAAACGTCAAACGATAGATAAGCGCCCTTGCAACCTCTAGTGCTTATGGCGAATGTTTTGCCCCGCCCTGCGTTCGATGCTTACCATGCTGTATGCGTCACTTCCGTATCACAGACTCTTTGAAAACAAAGAAGTTATTTAGCTAAACACACGTAAACTTGCTCTCAGGCACGCTGTATCGAAGACCGTCGTTTGTGCTACAATCACCCGATGATTCCAGAACGGCAGCACGAAGAACACGCAAGCTGGTTCCCAATGAACCTCTGCTAGTTTCACACCGCGTTGAAAAGCGTTCCACCGACGGGCGGCTGTAACACCGTTTGCTGTCTTACTTTTTGGGACGGTGCCGATAAAAAGCAATTCGTCGCAAACAAGAGAAAGTTAGGCACGATAAAAGGAAAAAAAAAAAATGAAAATAAGGGAATATTTTGACGTGACTAATGATTGCGAAGACAACAACGACAACGATGACGATGGTCACTGGCGATTACGAATACGCTTTAGATCTTTTCCTTTACCCGTTGCTTGTTGTTGCCGCTTTCAGAAAAGGTACGCGGCATGCGTTTCAATATTCCAAATTGCAACAAACTGTATGCAAATGCTGCACTTGTCGTATTTTAACTAAGAAATCTGGATTTTTACTCGAGTGAGCAGCAAAGTGAAGTGTTAACAGGTCGGTGCATGTGCAGCAGGTTGTCAAAAGAATTTTCGAAGAAATTGTCAAGGAGATATATAGGAGGTTTAGTCATGTAGAACATTTGGTCGTCGTGAAAGAGTGAAACGGAGATTGACCACAGTTGTCAAAATTGTACCGTAAGTGTGTGTTCTCTGTCCCACTACAAAGCCGTTTTGACAGCTGAGGTTAAATTGCTAAAAAAAAGCGGTCGATCGCTATGACGTCACCTCCTATATATCTCCTTGAGCAACCCGATGTCACACTTAGATTCTCAGTAATTGTCCGTTGTCGTGATTGTTTTTGTTTATTCTGTTTCTTTCAGTAAATGTGTAGGTTTTATGGTGATTTTTATTATAAAATAGTGTGTTAACGTGCCATTTGACAAGTCGTGAATTGCTCGTTGGAGCCGGATCTTGTGGAATTCGAATGCAAATTCCTATCGACAACTCGCTATGTTGGTACATAAGTCAAAATTCATGTTCACTATTTGTATAAAGATGTATATTTGTTTCTGGTTCGATCGTACCGGCTCAGATGATGCATACCATTAAATGTATGACTTGATAGTTTGTTTACAGAAATAAAGCTAACATACATAACGACATAACTAAACACTTATAACGATTACATCTTCTTGTTGGGTAAATTTCTGGAACAATGCATGTCTTTTTTTGTTTACATAAAACGGTTTTAATTGTTTATGATAAATGAATATGTTGAAGCTACACAAAGCTCCGCAGTCATCGACTGACCGCCGGGACTGGATCCCGGTCCCTTACACCGATTGATTAAACAATCCGAAACTCGCTGGTTTGATTCAGATTGGTAAAACTCATTTGAGTCCTCTTGCTTATTCCTTGCGTCCATGGCGCTTTAGGAAAGGGAGATACGTTTCGTTTGGCTGCGTTGACAAACGTGCGAACCTTGAAACGATCGAAGTACACTAAACTAACATATAACATTGGTATTTTGTTCTAAAAATATGACTTTATACTATACGGTTTGTGATCTACACTAATGCAACACTAGACAGTAAAAGGTAATTGATTTGCCTATGTCCCCTGCTTTGGAAATGGTAATTTATGTGTCTAGATAGTAACTAGTGGTTAGTTAAACTGAACCCAATTAATCGCGCGTGGATTATCACATACAAATGGGTAGACAGCGAATAATCTGCATCTGAGGGATGAGTCCGATGTGCTTTGCGCAGATCTTCAAAGAATGGCACAGATCTTCCCACGGTTTTGATCGATATGTCGCCGGCTGCTTGCAGTATGACGCCCGATTCCACCGTTTGGTCCACTACGACCGGAACTGCAGCATGAGGGCGTTGTTCCGTTGATCGATGTCAATTCGAGAAACTCGTACGCTCCTCCGTTCGTCGTTGCTAAACGGACGTTGGTTTGCTCTCGCTGTAGTCGATGCATGATAATCCGGTACACACCGACGATGTCACTACGTGGTCCGTTCGCTACCGCACGCCCTATCATCTCACCAGTAATACCGAGCGCTTTCATGAGACGACGCGTTTCCGTCTCAAGCGGGTGCAAATGCCGGTTGCCCTCGGAAGAAACGGCCATCGTTGGATACATCACGAACCGACCGTGTTCCTCGTCGATCGTGCGGTGAAGCTTTTCGCGCAGGTCTATCACACGACTGGCGTGCGATCCATTCGGTCCAGAAAGGGTTTCCGCCGACACGAGCTCCATCGGGCCGATACGCTTCTTTAGCGTGCGTCCGAACGAAAATCGACGTGGTTTGCGCTCCTGACTTGCAGCGCTCTCCTTGCGACTACTGTTGTTGGGCCCTGCTGGTGACTGATCGTTACCGGTGCTGATGGCCAGCTGATTATTGTAGTTATCATTCGTACCATTAGCGTTATTGTTAATATTATTATTATTTGACACGTCGTTTGATTGATCCTTCATATAATGGGAATGATGCAGGTGGTGCTCGGTGACGATAGTTGGGCTCGTGCCATCCATAAGCCGGACAGTCGGATCTGGCTTGAGTGGATGTAGATAGCCTTCGTCTAACACGCTGGCGGCGCGCTTGGTACTGCAGGCGATTGTGCGCAGATTGGGAATCTCGGGAGGATTGATCAGGCGTTCATCGCGTGAGGATGAAGATTTCGTTGAGGACGATACCGGTTGGTTCCGATGGGGGTGATGATGATGCTGATGGTTACGCTGATTGTTGTTGGCAGCACTGAGGTTGTTATCACGACTGGCTGTGTTTGAATCGGGCGAGGAGAGACGATCGCGAGGCGCAGGAAGAAACCAGAACAGCCTTTTACGTCTGTGTCTAGTAACATTGTTAGGGTTTCGTATTTGGCCGACGGTAGTTTGGTGCTGATTCGTCCGTTCCAGACTTCCTGCGTGATGTTGTGCGTATTTGAACCATTGGCAGTCCAGCAGCTGCTCGATCGTGGGTCGCCTGGATGGGGTGTGGACCAGAACACGTTCTTTAAATAGAGAGCAAGAGATGATGTTGAAAATTGCACAAATGTATCTATTGGGTGCGGAGTTGAGACACTCACGAATCACACGACAACACGGTATGCTCAGGCTGGTGGAGATGACGAATTCGCCTTTGAGTACGGCGGTCCGAAGCAGTGGTACCGTTGGTGCTTTGAACGGCATACAGCCTTCCAGCATGAAGTAGAGCAGAATGCCGAGCGCCCAGATATCGACCGGTCCTCCAATGTAGTGATCGTCGCTGAAAAGCTCCGGCGCAGCGTACGGTGGCGATCCACAAAACGTGTCCAGATGTTGCCAGGCTCCGTTTACCAGCTGTGTGCTGAAGCCAAAATCGGCCAGCTTGATACGTTCCTCGTTTACGAGTAGCACATTTTCCGCCTTGATATCACGATGCACGAAACCTAAACTATGCTGTAAAACAGAGATTGCCATTAGTGCCAGACTGCCAGCGTACTCCTTCCGGTTTCCAACCACCTACCAGATGCTTCACAGCCAGTAGCAGTTGTTGGAAAAGCAGTGCGGCGTGTGCTTCCTTGAGTGGGCCGACCTCCGTGATGCGATTGTACAGCTCACCGCCCTGCACCCATTCGCTGATGAGATGGATCTTTCCCAATGTTTCTATCACTTCGAACAGTCTGTCGATGGTAAACGGCAAAGCCACTCGATGAGTCACTTGCATCGGGACTAACCGGAAAATACCAGCCAGCGCCAGACTTACCTTAGAATAAATGGATGATAAACACATTCGAGTGTGCTGACTTCCCGCGACAACATGCGAAGCGCCTTAGCATCTAAACGACTGGTGTCCACTACCTTGATAGCGACTTTATCTATAGCCCAAATTGAGACATATTTCGGCAAATCAGCCCGACATGGAGAAAAAGAAATTGAAAGTGGATGGTGAAATGAGCGTCGGCAAAATCCGTTTGTTTCATGCTAAGTCACGATTAAGTCGCACTTCCTGGGACGTTTTCATTATCCTTTCCCTTTTTGTACACGCCGGAGACCGCGCGGTGGGAGGCTAATGATGCTCGTTAGTAGTGGTCCACCCAACCCACCGATGCAGGGAACAGGATTTCTCGGCGAACACGGGACGCGCATATCCCGTCCGGGGACCGTCATTCCCTGGGTCGGGGGTAGGAAGCTACAAATGAAATAATCACCTTTGGTTAATTGATGAACAGCGAGCTTGACACGCGAAAAGTTTCCTCGTCCGATATCGCCACAGAACCGGTATAGGCCGATGCGCCTGCCGAGCGCTACCTGATGGTGTTGTTGTTGTTTTTGTCATGAGACCGCAAGCAATTTATGGAGAACAGCAGGAACCGCAGGACGTCAATTAGGAGAGCAAAGAAAAGATGGTGCAATTTTAAACGTCTTTTATACATATTTTATACATATCTCAGCTTAGAATACGCGCTTTTTATCGATGAGTGATGTAGGTGTTGGCGTAATCCTGAGAGCTTTTGACTGCCCTTCGATTGAATATTTTGTAGGAACAAAATAGGAACAATTTACAAAACTTATTGCGATGATGGAGTAGCCTCCTTTACAAGTACGATACGAAGTTTTTCGATCGTATAAATCGATTCACTCTTTTCTTAAGCAATTCCGGAAAATTTTACTTTCATATACGTACTACCAGCGCCACCGGCAGTAGCATTGCATACCTGGTGGCTTGTAATTATGCAACATGAATACTAACCGTCCGGCACCGTGGCCTAGTAAATATTCATAGCAAGTGGTACAGGTTTGATCCGGTGAGAGCTTGAGAGGCAGTGAAAACACTTCTGCTGGGCCACACCGAAAGGAGTGCCGAAAATAATAAACTCCCCCGGTGACAGCTAAAGTCACCTCAAAACGTCATGCTGAGTCGAAGAGGTTGAACGTGGCCGCTTTGTATATAAAAAAAACTGTCCCACAGCTTTGCGATACTTTATTGGGAAAAATGTGTGCAGAGTAAGCTGAACCTGGTTCATCAATTTTGAGGTCACATCGGGATACACTGTCGTGAGCGTAGTCCTGAGTCTTATTAATGGTGAATTTAATTGAGCTCGTACTACAATACAACTGCCATGGGCTATGCAGTAGTAAATAATTTTTACTTCTCTTCCTCCAACAACGATGGAGAAAAGCAACATTGCTGCTGATGAGGAATATTTCTCTGATATTTCCGCCCAAGGGCCATACACAAGTACTTCCGCTGGAAACGGTAAACCCCCCAGAAGATGAAGTTGGCGTAAGTAAAGTGTGTCGATTAACGCGCTCACTGAACATTACGCAATGCAGTCACACACAATCACAGAGACGTAAGGTAAGGTGCAACAGTGCCGGAAATCATGGCCCGTCATGCAAAAACCAACCTTCCATCGCTGTTGGCACGCCAATACCCCGGAAGCAATACCCGCCTTACTCCCGTGTGTAGAGCGCGACCGAACAACCCCTCCAGCTAGTGCCCGGCACGGAAGTGACTCGTTAGACATTATTTGATTCGATAAGTAACTCTCTTCCTTCACACACTTGTCTCGCTATGTGAAACCAGGTGGACCGAAGTGGACGGTGGTACTTGAGAGGACACTTGATGGGCAGTTAACGCCACGACCTCCTGCCGGCCAGCCAGCCAGCTAGCCAGCCAGTGGGGTGGCCGGCCTGTTAGTAGCGCTTTGTTTGGAAATTAATAATCCCCCAATCGCGATGGCAGGACGTGTCAAGATGTGGATGGCGCGTGCCACGTGTAAGTGATTGATGATTGCCGCTTGGGAGCAAAACCCCTTGCAAAACGGGGTGTTGGGGTCGTGAAGCAGACAGCGCTTACCTCTTGCGAGCACCGTGGATCATTCTGGAGGGCGGTCGTGTAGCGCTGGTAGATTGGAGTTTTTGGCGTCGGTACAGCTGATGTTAGGATACCTTGTTCCACTGCGAAAATAGGGTGAGTAGGGATGGAAATGGGCGCGTATTTAATTAGCACTAGGGTCTGTAGCGAAGCGGATAGCGGATGGCACTTTTGTAATTAAACGAAGTATAAATATTTGAACCTGCGGGCGGAATTGCTGTTCATCATTTCGATAGACGATGGAAACGACACTAATTAACCGGATATTCTATCATTTGACCGACGTTATAGTCAACGTGTAGGCTCATCAACATTCAGAATCAAATCAAGCCATTGGGATGTCTATCGCGGACGTCGTTTAACACTTACTTATACATTTTTTAGTGTGGCAGAACTTGGCTGAGCGCTGTGCAGAATGCTAAGCTCATGCTCGTACAAATGTCTGTCTGTCTGTCGGTCTACGAGACAACACTAATGCATTTTCCCCAAGCCTCATACGTTGCAGTTATTCTGATCTGAAACGAAAATCGAAACAGCATTTAGTAGATGTGGCAAAAACTCACATGCAAAACAAGTGACACAGTTCGGAAATGGAAGCGTGCGGATTAGCACAGTGCTAAGATTATAAATCAATTACGAGCGTTATAAATATCGCAACCCGTCCGACACAGCATTGTTGTTGCCAAGCCGTGGTGTAATCGGATGTCTGCCGTTCTGGAATCGGACCTCGATGAACTTAGTGACGCCCGTGTGAAACAAGAACGTGCATTCTTGTCCATGCGGTTGCTGCTGGAGCAGGATCATGTTTGTTAATATTTGACCACGTATGTAAATTGCCGCTTAGCTACCGACCTTTGGAAGGTGTTAATACTTCGTCGCGGATTAGTGGTGAAAGCGACCAAGGGTGTTTTTGTTTCTTTCTGCAGTCTTTGTTTTGGGAATATTTCCACTGAAACGATTGCACTGTTGTGTCGTTTTCATGCGGCATTAACGAAATTCTCTTACACTAGGCGGAAATTACTACCGGTGCCTACAAGTTGAGGTCGGATTTGAATCGATCAAACGAACGAAGCCGGCAGTGTGAAGTAAAATTGAACTTATCAATGGATCAACTGAATGCGCTGGTGGTGTAAAGAAAGCAATCCAATAACATGTTTTATCGGTCGCTTGTTGTAGTGTGATAGAGTCGGGGCAAACAGTTCAACTCCCATTTGTTGGTGGGAGTGGAGTGTGGAAGTAAGTCGATTAAAAGCGAATTATCACGCTAACCACCAAGTCAGAACTGTTCCGCAGCGACAGTCAGTGCAGCCCGCGGACAATGGATCCACTTGGGCGCGAATCACGCCAATTATCGTGTTCCCGACCGCGCGCGTTTGACTCCTTAGAATGGGGTGCTAAATAATTTCACGTTTTTATTGATTTGTCCCGCTTATCGCAATGAATCTATTGTGGTTCCGACGATGGTGGTGGTCCCGACAGCTTCCGTTATAGATTTTGGAGTTCTTTCTTGTCATAAAAGGCTACCTCTAGAAACTAGTTTTCTTCTTCTCCCGGCGCAAAGCCCACGGTGCACGAAAGCCATTTCCGCCGTCAAGGACATGAGGAGTTTTTGAGTGTCCTTCTGATAGATTATGATGGCACGGAAAGTGATACTTCTATCGACCTATCCCATTACAGGGAAAATGATTGATTAGTTAATGGAAAATGGTCTATTTTCAATAATAAATACGAACCAGCGAACAGTTAGAAAGATACGGATAGTTTGGCCGGTTTCAGCATGCAATCGAAAACACCAGGCGGGGGCCACAGTATCGCTAATCGTCCTTAACACAATACAAGTTGGGTTCAAGGTTGCTTGAGTTCAAGACTTAACGCCAAAGGTGCTGCTAACGTCCATATCGTCCGTGTCGGACCCGTGCGCTGATACTGGAGGAAAGGAATTCAAGACTTCGTATTGATTCTTCTTCCGGACAACAAGAATGTGTGTCGTACTGCTTAGTTCGACGACATAAACACTTGAAAACATTAAACCCCAAGCACGCGATTAGGAACGGGGCGCTCGATTCGGGGTACAGCACTTGAGGGTGTTTTCAAAATGCAGCAAATCTGTTTGATAGGACCATACTCATTGGTCTGCACTATACAAAGAGTATAATTGCTTAATTTTGCATTAGTTTTTCAATTAGCCTTCCACGCTGATCCATTCCTAGAGCAATACAATCTCCCTGCATCCACCGTGAAGCGTTTCTTTATTCGCACCATGCTGGAAAAAGCAGGTAGTTGGCCACAACGGTTTACCGGAGTACCTTTCCGAACTGTGGAGGGCTTTCGGGGTTCACGATACACCCGAGCAACACGGGTATAAAATCAGTTTTATTTGAAATCGATATTCGCTTAAGGACGCTGCAAAGCGTTGTGTGTGTATGTATGTATGTATGTACGGTAGGCTGGCGACGTCCTTTTTCGCTGGGGAATAAACTGGCTCGTATAAACCGGGAGCTAATTCAGATATCATACGCCAAGCTTCGGCAGCTCATATTCAGTTAGAAGAAATGGAAAAATGCATTCACGAGAATAACACGGATCATGTAACTTTGCGCCAATTGTAAAGAAGTCCTGTAGCGGTTTCCGTGAAGAACACCGGCGGCAAAGGTCGAGTTGCTGGTTTACATAACTCCCCTGATGCCTGTGCGAGGGAGGCAGAGATATAACTTTTAAATTAAAAGTTCCAATCAGCTGACAGCATATCATGATTGACGAGTTTTTAATTTACTTTCGTAACACAGATTTAACTCCGTACTTTGTGATGTGAGGCATTTGCCATAAGCAAATCTCAGCATATGACACGGCCAGGTACGTAGATCGCTGTGGCGAGATAAGGGAGACCAGGCCAACCGTATCTGATAGCGTTTGTATGTGTGTGTATGCGCCTGTGACTTAATCGAAAACGCTGGGAGAAATGCTGTCAAATTAGAATCAATACTCCGGGCCTGACACTATCTCTGTACCGCCCAAGCAGCTATGTAAGTGAGGAAATGACCGGTCTGAAAGCCAAAGCAATGCCAACAAAAAAGAAGTAGTAGTAAAGAAACAACCCGACATTTGACCGGACACGAGGCGCATGTTCGCGGTGACGCGTATGTCAAGTCAGAAATCAAGATTTACGAGTTTAGGCACAATGCCGCACCATAAATGCGTGACAACGGTCGGCAGTTCTGGGCGAGGTCAGTCGACGGTTGCCTGTGTGCTACCGTCAACTCTTATTACGAGGATTCTCGAGGTGTGAGAACTTTTTTGCTATAGTTTGTTGAAGATCCAGGGAACGCTTTGTTTTGAGTATCTTTAGTTTCTAGCACGTGCCTAACTTCCTGGTCTCTCTCTCTCTCTTTCTCTCTCTTTCCCTTTCACACACACATTTGCATCTCTGCATCTTGCCCATCTGGACAGCACGGGGATAGTAGTCGTACCGTCCCATCCCGTCCCGTCTCGTCCACTTCTGTTCGACGGTATCAATTACTCCTGCACGCTACTTCAGATGACCGAGAAGAGCCTGTTGTGTTAGTTCAGCTCAATGTCAGCAATTGAGACGTTGTTGGTACAATTGAATTAAAAAAATGACCACCTTATCTATAGTTAAGAAACTTCCTCTCGAATGAGAGAGAGAGAGAGAGAGAGAGAGAGAGAGAGAGAGAGAGAGAGAGATTGAGCCTCCTTTCTTTGTCAATTCGGGTGAGTGTAAATGCTCTCCGGTGCAATCTGTAGCTACCTTGTGCACGGTCGTCTGTTTTATTACGCTCCCTCTGATGGAATTGACAGCAGTAACAACTATTTCCCTTCGGGTGATGCCTGGAGGACTATAATTTAATCCATGAATTAATGCGTCCCAGTATCGATCGCGCCGTTTTGCTCATTCGTCTGCTGTCTGCGAAAGTGTAGGCAACATCAAACCGCACTTCGTGGTCCCCCCGAACTTTCGACTGCGGGGCAATATCTTAGGCGCACTGCTGTAACACTGTAACACACTGCACCACAATAAACCGTGGGCAAAAAAATGTCCCGTGGAGTGCGTCGCAGTTGAGAATTACTTGCGAATAAGCTAGTTTGTGTTCAATTACGCGTGTGAATAAGCTGATCATGAGATTAGTTGCATACTACGTTTGCCTGTCGCCGGCGAAGGTTGTTATTAATTTGCAAAGTATTTTACGCTCGCTTACAGAATGTTAATGTGTTCTTCATCGGTTTCTCGTAATGTGACGATGAGGAGCAATTTGATACGACCTGACTTGAAGCTAAATGCTGTTATAAATAGTTTTCATTCCGTAGGATGATGAGAGTGTCTGCTGGGGAAATTTAACTAAAATGTCATCAACGCTGCCTGCTGTATTGAGCTGTATCAGCATGGTTGTGTTAGGATAAGTAGTGTCATAAAAATAACGTGGCCTAATGGTCGTTGTGTTCCATTTCGTTTTCGATCTATTACACTAGTTGCCGGGGAAGTGAGTGCATGTGTTTGCTAGGAGAAATGAATTGAATTCGCATCTCTGCTCTCTCGGTTTGTTTACCCGTGGATGCTGTGCTCGGTGTGCACTTAAGACACACTCGCGCAAACATTCTTTTCCCGAAGGGTATTTGTTGATAGTGTTGTAGCTGGCCGGATGATGCGAGATTTGTTTGACCGAACTGTGGCGAGTATGATGGAGGAGGAAGTATAGATTTAATCGCCTTAGGCGATCGTCATTAATGGCAAGCAGAGGCTTCTTTCTTATCGACGTCTTCTTAAAGGAATGTGATGATGGAAAATGCAGGGATGATGCGAAAGCGGCATCAGGAAAGCTGAATGAAGCTCATTTTCAAATAAAAAATTAATAGCTCTCCGAACTCTCTCGTGTGAGAAGCCATTCAAATGTGCACTGCATCGGAACCGCCAACATTTTCTCGAGAAGACAACAACTCGAGATCGTGGAATACTGCATCTGGCTTATGATTTTCACATGCGGGCACCTGCTAAGTCCAGAGTTCAAATTATCATAATAATCTCTAACCACTTTTGCTTTGCTCCGGTCCTGAACAATATTTGCATTTTAATCATCATCGTCATTATCATTTGTATCGTGCTATCGGGCTATGCTAGAACGGAGAGCATTATGCAATTAAAACCAATTGCGAGTAGTTCTGATAGAGGAAATCAACACCAATATTGGGCTTAGATGACTTTGGGGCTTGGAAATACTTATCATCTGTGTCTGGAAATAAAGGATCATAGACTTCTTGCCCATTGACATTCAATAAGGCAAATATTATGATGAACTTAATTAATTGCTTTCAACTGACTACAACCGCAGCATTTAAGTGATTTCTTTTATTCTCTGCACAGTCACCATTAGCATGACAGTGATAGTCATGGCATTGAGTCGCAACAAATTCCTCCACATTCCCTGGGATCATTGGTCATGGTGTGGTCAAGGACCATCGTACTGTTAGTTCAAGCTGGTCATGTTGACAAAATGGTTCATTAACACGAACTCGGCACAGCACGACGCGCGATCTACACGCGAATCCGTGTGTAAATTACAATCATAAAGTGGCTGTGGACTGGGTCCGATATGTTGCATGTGCCGCTAGCGAGTGTGTAACATTACAGCTATCCTGTGGCGATCTTCTGTGATCTTACGGATGGGTAAACAACGTCATATGGAAAACATATGTTAACACACTACGAGCATCGTGAGACGACCGCCATCTACCCCTTCGCAATTGCATAATTTTAAATCGACGAGGACGAGTCAAACAGTTTATTCGCTTTCCATGCCAGTATCATAATCGTACCAGGCGTCATGAAATAGTGAAGCAAACCGTGTCTACATGACGAATACGTTTTTTCCCGCTCTGATGACTCAGGCTCCGGCGAGGCGAGGATACATTGGACATGCAAATTGTGCAATTTAAACAAATCGCTACTTTTCTTGCCTCAGTGAATCGTAGTCAAATGTTGCATAAATATGTAATCATCAGTGGTGTCCCTTCAGCAGGATTTGGGTCTATCGACCGGTGGCAGGTCGTCCCGACGAGACACTCCTTTTCTGAAACACTGGCTTGCAGCACTTTAAGGCAGATGGAATATATAACTAGAATAAAAAATCTGTGTCACAAAAAAGCCGCCCTACTCGACGCTGATAAGATTTGATACGATACTGTTCTGTGACGGCGTGTCTTAACATTTTTGTTGTTGTTATAGGCCTTTCGTTGACTACACATTACTACACATTGGCACCATGTGAGCGAAGCAGCAAGTAGAGAAGACTAGGTTCCACTTTAGTAAATGATGGTTTTTGTATCCCACATTTACAGCACATTTCAATGCGTTCTGCTTAATAAACCGTCTTGGCACAATACTTTTCGCTTACCTTTTCGTTTGAATTTGTCCGTACTCGCTACATATGAGTAAGTTGCTGACAGGAATGTCGAACTCGTTTGATTATTTTTTACGTTGGTTTTATGCACTGCACTGTTCTGCACTATGCTTATCTGTATACGTGAAAATTATATGTGACTTTTAATAACTTTTTTTGCGGTGCACTGTCGACCTATGGCCTTGAGAAACAAACTACACTAAGTTGCTTTGGAATGTCATGGTAGCCGGGGTTTCACTTTTCATTTTGGTACGCATTGTGTTGCTTCAGCAACTTTGGATTTGTCAACAAAACTGTAGGCCACTGTTTAACGCAACCGCCTGTCAAAATCCACCGCGTGTGACAGTTTCAGCAACAGTGAACTGAGAAGCAATATCACATTGAGGATGATGACGAAAAAAAAACGTATCATTGTCGTCGTCGTTTACAGCTCTTACCATCACTTACTAACCCATGCAAGTTCGCCCCGTTGAAACCGACAGTACGAAAAATGGTACTGTTTGAACATGAAATGACCGATGAACGATGCTTTTTGTGATTGCTCTTTTCAATTTGTTTCACTCTACGTCCCTCTTAACGCATTGTATTTTAAAACATTTTTTTTACCTGGTTCTGTTTTTTTGCCATAGAAATCTCATCGAGTGCACTTTTTACGCTCACTATCGTGTTGGTCTCGCTGGTGATTTTGGTTTTGCGTTGGTGATGAAACGTATTCCCGTGTAAAAAAAACTTTTCCCTGTTGTCACCCAACAACTGAACAAAAATCCCAATGACCGAAAACACAAAAGTCTGCCTCGGTGCTGTACTTATTTTCGGGTCTATGTGCTGTTGGTCCGCCTTGTTCGGAGTCAAATATGTACTACTACGATTGGGAAACCGTCGAGCGAAAACTAGCTCCCACATGAGCATAGTATAGAGTGGACGAAAACGTTGAGATGATGTAAAACAGTTTCCAGGGCAACGGGTGAAATGGTGTGATCTGGAGATACGCAATATGCTCACTATAAAGGGGTTCCCACAGGCAGCGCCACCACTATGCATCTGTGAGGGTTCTCGGGTGCATCACCATCATAAGGCCGGGCTATTCGGAGAGCAAACAACGAGTCTCGCACCGTATGTTAGCTGATTTGTGTAGAATATTTTGTGTATTCATGTTAGCAGTGAAAAGAATGGGTTTTTCCGTTTCTCTGGCTAGTCACTAGTAGACCAGATGTGTAGATAGATTTGTTTTGGCACAAAATACTCTCATTGTATAGCATTAAGCATTCGTAGATATGCATTAGACAGCGGGAGAGAGGAAGATTGATATGCGCGAGATGGAGACCTGTTTTTTTTTGTGTGTGAGGACACAAATCGGGGGCTGATGGAGAGCTACGTGTTCACTTATATCCTGGCCTTGGATAGGCAGGCGAACTGGATCATCTTCATCCGGCGTCGTATGCGGTGTCATTAGACAGAGGCAATCATCATCTTGATCCGGTCGATTGAAGATCATGTCGCCAAACCAGCTGGAACGTGGGACAGAGGGATAATATTGAATTACCGGTCACAAAACGACGTCGCTTGGAACGAGCCTAGATCACACAGGACTGGTTTCTGCTAGAAAAAGAAACAATCACTTCGTCTTGCTCGTTGCTGTTCGCACCTAAACGAGCTCACTTTTCTCGCGGGCGAGCAAGAACTAGCTTATCAACACAAGCACAGCACACCATCTCGCTGCAGTGTGTTCCGTGGTGTGAAGGCACACCACAGAGCGACGACCTGACAGTGAGCTCGTGAGCTGTTGCACAGAAATGTTGCGTCGAGGTTTGGCACAATGAACACCGTTCTTCTTAGCGATGCGATGATTCCTTGTGTACGGTACGATACGGTAGCAAAAATGTAGCAAATCGAAAACCGTCCACTACTTTTCTCCACCGCCGCAACCCCGAAAGCGCGCGTGTAATGGGTGATTTTGCAGCTTTTCACCTACCCCGTCACCGAGAATGCGAATCCGGTGTTTTTCTTCGCACACGATTCCGCCCGAAACAGACCGGCGACCAAAGTGAACTGATTCGAGAGAACCGACCGAACAGCGGATTCTGTCCTTGCAGTTGCGAACCCGCTTTTCGGCTCTCTCGCGCGGGTTTCGCGGAACGCGCACTATCTCGGAACGCACTCTACCACACGATCTCCGTATGTTTTTGGCTCGTAATCTCTCATTTACTCGTTTCCTCTTTCTCTCTCTCTCCCTCTCTCTCGCTCTCTCTCTCTCTCTCTCTCTCTCTCGCTCTCTCTCTCTCTCTCTTTCTCTCTCTCTCGCTCTCGCTCTCTCTCACTCTTCCGGGAGTTTTGTTGGGATCGGGTCTCGGTGGGTGCTGACGAGTCCCCAGATGCTGATAACCAAGGCTTCTCGATTTTTGTTGTTGATGGAGCTGGATGGAAGTGCGGCAGAGCTGCACAATTTTCCGTAACAATCAAAACTGAGGCATTCAGAGTGTGATGCGTATTCGCCCAGCATCAACTCTTAGGACCCAGGGTAATACAGTGTACTAAGGGCTTTCCGTATTTTGCTCCAAGTTCCACATTGCCATTACAGGGTGTTCCGACCTGCTTTTAGCGTAAATTAATTTGTTTTGTTCGGTTCGTGTTAGATTTCTCAATTATTTTTCGCACGATACTAGATGAAACTCCCATCGAAAACATTGTGTCGAGGCATGGCATGCTTGTGCCGTGCGGTATCAAACGTGTATTCAATTAGCGCGCCTCGCATCGCATGCTTTGGTTACGGTCTTTCTGGAAGGCATAATCTAGACGATAACATTCTGCTGTGGAAGCAATCGGGGCGGGCGGTCCCACTTTAACTCGTCCTCACAGCCACATACACACACATGAGCCATGCGCGACACATGTTAAATTATGTGTGAACTTTTTTTGTTATATTTCCCTCAAAGCCCTCTCATCGTCGGTCTTCCGTTTTGCTGCCTGTAAAGCACGCAATGATAAGGAATCGCATTACCGCACGTAATGGGAAAATTTAGCCCGAGACCGTGTTAACGACGAAGGTCCCTCGTCGGTCCCGCTCAGAGAAATCCTTCCGCGTGGAGGGGAGTTTGTTTTCCCGTAAGTAGTGGCGGCATGCGCAACGCGGAAGTGCAACGGAAATGCAAATCACGGTACAATATTCAACTAAACGGTTGTACAAATGTGGCGATGGTGCAGGCCCCGATGGTCGATTCCTGTGCACAATACTAACGTGCCTTTTCACTATTATACCGGCGCAGTCGGAAGTTGTGGCGTTTCATGTTTCGCATAAAATAAATTGTAAAATAGGAAACTACTCGTTTCGGTTTTTTGTTGTGTCGGCTCATATGAACGGTTGTGTGCGCTTTATTGCATGAGACATCAAGTGGAGCGGGCTTTTAGTAGAACAACGAAGGGACATTTACGTGTAGCAGCATTACACACGCGTCCTGGGGAATGGGAGCATGATGCTATTATTGGCAAAAATCGCGTCTGTCGCATAAATCACGTCTTTCTGCTAGTATGACTACTCCTGCCGTTCGGTGCCGCCGGAAGATCGTTTGCTGTGGAGGAGGTGCTACATCCATCGTCAACATCCGGTTGCTGTCGTTGGCGAATTCGCTGTAGTAAATTTTCCTTCCATTCTTCTTCCGGTATTCCACGGGCCCACTCCGGTACGGCCATGGTGGGTAGTTTGATGCCGGCCATCACGTTCACGATCTGCAACGGAACAAAACACGGGGCGGGGTAGTGTGAAATAGTATACCGAGTAACAGAAAAACGAAATGGTTTGGTGCAACAATGTTTGAACTGACGAAATAGGTAATGAAAGACGTGTCCCATCGTGCATGAACTGTTTGTTGATAGCTCCTGTGGGACTGCTCCTATAGACCCGGTCTTCTGCTGCCATCCTCGAGTATCGGAACCGGAAGGGTTATGTTTTGTGAGGTAGGCAATAGATGTGTATGTCCCGTCGCCGTTGAGAAAATTGCAGGATGCTGAAAATCGGTCAACTCAATTCGTCCAACTCCACGCACATGTTTTGTCCCTTGGGCTATTTTAAATGGTAATGAATAATACAAACGTATGCAGCGGGGCTGCAAATAAACAAAGTAGCTTGCACAAAAACAATATAAGTCACGGGATGGAGAGCGGTCAATGTTATGTAATAAATGTTGCTATGTACAGTTACACAACTGTATATGGTAATATCTACCAGAACCAGCGGAAATCATATCAATTAAGTGCTTTGAAGCGGCGTAGTAGCATAAATTATTAAGTTATTACGTTCAGAAAACAATTTATAAACCATTTAATTTCAGTAAAATCTATGTAAATGTTCATCATACCTCTGCTGCTTTTGAAGAATCGATTTCGATACTCAGTTCATTGGGTCGCGGTGCATTCCACACATCTACATTTAGTAGTTCAGCATTGATAGTGTTGGCCGTGTCTAGTCCGATCGGTTCATTTTCAGGGGTATCCATAGCCTCCAAATCTTGGTCATTTTCCATAAACGATGTCCTTCGATTAGTGTGGTTTTGATCGTCCATATTCAAGGGCTGATAACCGGCATAGCCGTTGGTGTCAACGAAAGATTCATTATCGCTTTCATCCTCACTGAACGGTTCCATGTGTACTGTATTGTTTTCGTCCATTGCAAAAGTACCATCTTCTTCCGGCTGCCCCGGTAAATCGGGTAGTCCCATGGTCTATAGAAAAAAATCCATTAAGAAATTATTGAAAAATAGAATCGTTTTGTATCTAGTTAGCATCGATTAATTAATTGATAATGGAGGTTTCGCTCAGTATCCGTTCATACGTTTAACTGACTGGTAGTTTGAAGAATGTTAACGAAAGTATTATACATTTTGCAAGAAGCTGGAAACAGTGGTGAGCCATAGTTTATTTTTGCCAATAAAAAAATTACCATATAGTTTTTCAAAATTTAGTTTCCCTGGAAGAGATATGCAATAAGATGGAAAAATTGGACCATGGTGATCTGTTGGTCGGAGGCATGAATACACAACCGTTGGCAATTTTGAAAGCTTTGGATCAAGGCATCAAGTTTGGCTTCATCACTAGTGATCCGAAGCGGCGATTGTTTAAACTGGGTGTCGATTTTCGACGTTCCGAAACCTATGCATTCTACAACCATGTACGAACTTTGAGCGATGATATTGCAATGTGCGGGCTGCATATAGTAATGCATAACATCGAAAATAAATTTTCATCATACATTGATGAAAGTACAACAAGCGGCGAAGAAGCTGACGATTCGAATGATGAAAGCACACCGTCACCTAAAAAAATAATATTTCGAACAGCTTCAAACTCGAAGAAACCACGGAAAGGAAGAACGTTCCGGGTGGGATCTACCCCAAGAAAGCTAACGGAAGGAAAGAAGCGATCACCTTATATTCACCCAGACTAGTGATAATGAGAAGAAAACGTTTCGTGGCACATATGCCCTGACCGTAAGCAGGGATAACTATACATAAATTTCAAAATTGCAATGCTTGAACGGTAACAAAAAGCGTAATTTTAATGTGTTTTATCATGTGTAAATTGTGTAAACACTGCAGTGAACACTGCATATATTTGCTGTGCTTTGGTTGGTCTATACGATACATATATTTTGTATCATAGCAACACCAACGGTACTGTTGTCATGGTGAAAATAATAATATGTATTCCTCAAACAAACCTAGTCACATGTTCCTAAAATGTCGTCAGACAACAAAAAATGTAAGTAGTGCACGATCTCATAAAATAAGGCAACTAAGAGATTATTTAACTGTTCCCTAGTAATACAGGTGCAACTATCAAACATTGAGCGCAATTATCGAAGATTGCAGTCCGAATACAACTGGCAGCCAATGTCTGAAACGTTCGAAAAGTTCAGAGAAAAATTTCCAGTTCAATATGATGACAAGGCAGCTTTGATTTATCGCACGGAACGATTGAACTACGTCAAATCCTCACAACCGAAACTGGCTCAAGATGTTAAGATGCCTTTGAAGCGATATGACTCCATCCATGAGACACGTATCGGTTTTCAGCCAGCCGAATCCTTCCGATTCGGACAAATCTGCAACAAATCAGTGGAACGTCCAAAGGGTGTTGTTTACACAAACGCGAAAGGATTTGCACGATTGGTAGACCCTTATCTTACCACAACCATGAAGGATATCGTACCACACGTCAATCATCAACACGATACGGTTACTTTTTGGAACTGGATGAGCCGGGTGGAACGCCAAAGAGCCGCCAAGGCAACGGAAACTCTGCAGCCACGGATAGTAGTGCCGGTATTCAAACGTAAGCTGCACAAGAGTTTCGTCAGTGAGATGCGGGCAAACTATGCAAAACCCGTCGAGATGGAATTACGGTTGGAACCTACTATTACCCGTCCAATAGTTCTAGAACCAACAGATCACACAGAAACGGTGACGGAAAGTTCGATGTACGGAAGCACGAAGAATTGTGCCATGATACTGAAGCAAAAGAAGTACGAGTAGATAGGTTTAGCATTACCACACTGATGATGAGAGAACAGAGAAGACAACGAAACTATGCACTTTTCCTTAAAATTGATTGTAAACAAAACATTCTTTAGAAATATAACAAATGAGGTTTGTCTTTAGTGACAGTTCGATCTTCGACAGTTCGAGGTCGTTATACGGACATGTAAAGCCCGCTTTAACCCTTAAAGAGCAGCGTTGTGTGTGTTTTTATTTTATTTCATGATATATTTTTTTAAACAAATTTCGTACAACCTGTTTGAAAAAAAAATCTAAACGGCTAATCGAAACATCTAGCTTGGAGCATTTTTTTGCAAGTATTGCTAAAAGCCATTTCATCCAGATGCAGCTTGCGATGCAAGTCCTCGGGCACATCAACGTACGTACGGTCCAGTCCTGTGGTGAATATGAACTCCCGCAGTTTCTCTACATTTACGGCATCATCCGCACTCGACCATATCGTGAAGGTAACATCATTCGTATCCTTTAATTCACAATACAAACGAACCATATGCTGAACACTGTTTGCCACAATGCCAGCTCTGACGGGGAATGTGATAGCATTTCCGGCTTGATCGATTCCATTTGAACGGATTGCATTGATCATGGCCTCAACCTGCGGGTTTGTATATGAGCCTTCCGTAAACTCTGCCCCCCAGCGAGTGGTCCATCCGATGGAGAGTGTTGCTTTCCCGAGGCGTCTAGCGGCGGTGAAAAAACGCGTAGGGTCCACCGGAACATTAGCAGTGTTTTCAACCGGTCCGGGTAAAATATCTGCATTGATCCACGTATCGAATTTGGTCATTTCGTAACTGGCTCGAATGATATCGATGGATCGTTCAAACGCGTTTATCGATTTGAAATCGAGTTTCACACCCTTCACCTGGGCATTATCTTTTTCTACCTCACGATTATACTGCAGTATACGTTTCAGAAACGTTTCTAGCGCAATATCGGACTCTGTAGCTGGTGGATGGGCCATGATAGGAATTTCGTGTTCTTTATTTACATCATCCTTAAGATAACCGAGAGAAATATCGGCTTCGATGAATTGAATATCACCTAAAATGAAATCTTTTATTAGAACTATTCTAATGTAAAGCAAGTAAGCATGCAACTTACTCTCCAAGACACGAGAAAGAAACTCCGCATCGTTAACAGCATGGGCCCATGTTATTTTTGTTAGATTTGCTTTCGCATCCGCATGAGCAATTCCGGAGGACAACACTGGAAGAAAAAATAGTGTTAAAAATTTATGTTCTAACATATTTTAAACACGTCCAACTTAAATGGCGAGCAGGAATAGCTTACCCAAAAACGAACAAAGCAATATTGAAGGTAACATTTTCAATCGTGTTCGTGAACCGTATTCACACAAAGCAAGACAACCACAAGACACTAATTCATCTAAACGGGAACCTTTAGCTTCCAGATCGATGAGCCTTTTCATGGCTAATCGAGTTATTCTTATCTATTTTATATGGCTTTGTCACCGGTGGAAGCTGATAGATGGTTTCGTTTTACTTACTTGCAGGGAGATAGCTTCGGATTATCGCACAGAAACAACTAAGTGATAAGAGAACTTTCGTTCGAAACAGCTAGCACTATCGCGTATTGGTTTGTTATTGTATTTGCTTGAAACACTGTTCTTCTTCTTATTCTTCTAACTTTGTCGACAGGTTACTTGAAACCAAGGAGATATATAGGAGGTGTAGTCATGTAGAACATTTGGTCGTCGTGAAAGAGTGGAACGGGGATTGACCACAGTTGTCAAAATTGTACTGTACGTGTGTGTTCTCTGTCCCACTACACAGCCGTTTTGACAACTGAGGTTAAATTGCTAAAAAAGGTCGATCGCTATGACTACACCTCCTATATATCTCCTTGACTTGAAACACTCTCGGAAAATTCAGCCAAGACAAAGCCAAAACAAGCCAGATGTCAAACCCCTAGAAACAATAGTTAAAAATGAAGCATTCACAAGAAATTTGGTTAAACAATTTGACAGTTCATAAAACAATTATCGTTCATGTTTGCGGCATACAACACATATAAGTGTAATAAAAAGTATAAAATATTTTAAAGTAAATTTATTTTCAGACAACATACATATTTGAAATGCAAACATGAAACATATGAAGTGTTTTCACACTTTATGTACAATTCAATTACAGGAAGAAAAGCATTTTGATCACAACATATATTCAGCCTCGAATCTATGTATTATAATAAAGATTATTTTTAATTTGTGACACAATCAAACAAATTGAATACAAAAAAAAAACTGAACATTCAAAGTTGTCAACCACTGTGCTACCAAAGGCACTAGAAGAAGCTACCCTATGAGCAGAGGTAGTGGCGAGTCACCAGATTTGCCACCAAAACATTACCGCCAGCGTGTACGATACACCGAAATGCATAAGTGTTGGTGTGCTGTCGTGTAGGTAGCCTGCCTCACGCCTCACGATAGTGTGCGTACTAGGGGCCCGCTTTAATTTCTTCTTCTTGGTTTCGTATTTGTTTTCTTCTGGATCATGCATCAACACTGTTCCTCACTCTTTTTCATCAGCACGCATAACAACTATCTCACTGAAGCATATGAAGACAAAATGAAAACAATGTGCGAAAATGGTTGAGCTGTTGCTCGGAGTATATTTTAACAACGTTTCCATAACATGATTTTGCCAAATAAACGTTGTCTTTTCGCTCAGTAATATTGACGTGCCGGAAAATTAAGACGCCGTGCCATATATGAAGCATATAATCAACCGATCTAAATGCTCACAAAGTCAGTTGTATCTTTTATCGGACGATCATCTGTACGCACACACATCCTTTACTCATATTTTTCTTGCAAATATCATACAATATGCTACACTCGCATACTTGCTGTTAAAGAGGTGAATCTTCTCCATATTCATACCATTTTTGGTACTGCTACTACTCGATGCCGACGGAATGTGTAGGAAGAGACTTTACACGGACATGCTCCTCCGGTACCAAATGTAAACAAAATACAGTTTAGGCTCTTTACTCGAATGAAAAATGTTTCACATTGAATGTTTGCGCAATGCGCCTGAACTGCAGGAAGGAGATCTACGCGCACTTGGTGTTTTCGAGCGTAAGGTGCTACGTTCGATTTTGGGAGAAGTACGGGATGCGCATGGCGCTTGGGGACGGAGATGGGCCACTAGCTGTACGAGCTGCTAGGTGATTCTCCGATTGGAATCCTCCGAGGACCTCCGGTGCAATTGAACGCGGTGGCGATATCGTGGCGATATCCGGGTGGACTTTCTTTCAGTTCAAGAAAGTAAACAAAAAACTGTGCTTGCAGTTCAGGTGCATTGCTCATAAAGTGAGGTGACGTGATATGAGAACATTCAATGTGAAACACTCTTCATTCGTGTATGTTAATATGCATAAACTGTTCATATTTGATACCGGAGAAACATGCCCGTGTAAAGTGCCTTCCAACGCATTCCATCGAGTAGAATCGCATACATCGATATTTCACACATATCGAATAGAATCCCCACTTCAAGAGCAAGTATCTGAGTGTAGTATACTGTGCGATATTTGCATGCGCACGGGATGCGCAAATATGCGTAAAGGATGTCTGTGCGTGCATGATCATCCGACAAAAGATACATTTGACTTTGTGAGCGATTAGGTCGGTTGATTATATGCTTTAGAGGTGGCACGGCTCCTTCATTTTTCGGCACGTCAATATCACATAGTGGAAAGACAATGTTTATTTGGCAAAATAATGTAGTGGAAACGTTGTTAAAGTTAATAAAATATACCTCGAGCAACAGCTCAATAATATTTGCTCATTGTTTTGATTATCGGCATCAGCACGATTTTCCGTTCGCCGCGGGGTCTATCGACGCTCACGCTCAAGTGAAGTATAACTCGTACGTTTATACTCCTATAGTTGACGCGCTTGTTGACCCGTAGTCAGGATGACGTCATTCACCAGTAGCAAAATCTCACGATTTTTCAAATTTTCGACCCAAATTTCGACCCAAATCTCG
>KB673423.1:1036278-1131068 GCA_000349145.1 Anopheles dirus
CCCAGCATTATGTCACATTTGAAAATCCGCGTATCTCCGAATCCGCGTATGTCGAGTACCGCGTAAGTCGGAAACTGACTGTACTTGCTAATTGAGTTTTGAACGTGATGCAAAAAAATCTTTACCGAATTGAACTGAACTTCAAAGCGGTAGCAGCAGCATTCTGGAAGTTAGCACAAAATGTGTGCATGTGTGTGAAAAACATAGCTAAATTATTCGCTCAAGCCACTTTAACACTTACGGTCAAATGAATTGAATACTCCTTTCGAGCAAATCCAGGTGTCAATTGACACCTAGAAAGCTATTTTTGGCAATTGTTTACCGAGTAGGCTAAAATTTTCACCAATTGTGTGCCAACTATTTTAGTTTTGTAATTCGTTGAGTTTATGACCCTACCTCTTTTCGTTTGCTCTCCCGGCTCCGTCAAGTAAAAATTCACCGACGTCAAAATTAGAAAAAACTTTTAAACTATACGTTAAATTTTTCGGAGCCCGAAACAAACAATAGAAAGGTTCCGATTAAAAAAGCGAAAATGGTAATGGTACATGGAATGGTAATGGTATATATCGATCTTGCTGTCTCGTCTTAAAGAAAGTCGTGTGCTTCTCGAGGCCAATACCAAATACCATGGAAAATCGTGTAGTCCGAAGAGGTTTGCATTTCAGAAATTAACAGATTTTTTTTTTAAATCCTTTAGTATTTTTTTGTAACACATTTTGTAAAAACAGTTTGTCGAGTTATCGAAACTCAATGTTGCAAAAGTGTCAATTGATACGTGATTTTCCCGTTAGTGTTAAAACGATGATCTCAACGGATCGACTGTATTTTTGTGTGTTCGTTTCGTTTGTATATATTCGTTTGTTCATTGCTATCAACAAACACATGTGCAGTTCATTTGCGCGGTGCAGTTGGATCCAGCGTAATCTGTGATGGTGGTATTTGTTTACAATGGTCTTTCGATGGCCTATTGCTAACGTTCATGACATCATCGAGAAATCAGAATCGATTCCAACTGCAAATAGGATTTTTTTAGCTATTTGGCAAATCAAAACGAAAATTAATTATTCACATGCTTGACAACATGTAGAAATGTGAAAGAAGCTACTCGAATTGGTGTCTGAAATATTAACATCGAGAACGTTTGGGTGGTTAGGTAATAATTTTACAGTACAATCACCCTCAAGCATGTGCTTACGCGTGTCATCGTCGCTTAAGGTTTGAGCGAAAGAGATGGCAAGCGTCATACGTCCAAAGTAGGTCACAGTACACACACAAAATACAACACCATAAAACCATTGATGACGACAGTGAAATTCAGTGCTGCTTCTTTTTTGGCTGCGCGTTGTTCCGTTGTGACGGGTGTGTATTTGTGAATGAAAGCGAAAGTAAACAGAAAACACGCGTACGCTCGGCATTCCGCCGTCGTTACGATGCAGTGCGTCGCAGGAGAGAGCGAGGGAGATGTGAGAGAGCACGAGGATTTGTTCACGACGCAGAATATAAACAAAGCGAAGTTTGACAGCCGGCACATTGAGTAGAGAGAAATCAGCGAAAAATCGCGTTCTCTCCGTTTTCGAACGAGATAGGTGGTTAGGTATGCGTGAGATCAAAACTACTCCAACTCATTTTTGTATTTGTGTTGCAGGGTTGTTCGATGTTCCTATACATGATTTAGCTAGATTGTTTAAATTACACAGAACAGTATTCTGAAAACTAGTACAATTTGTGTGTGAAATGATTAATGCTAGTTGCATGCTTGTCATTTATTATGAATAGGAAAATGAATTAAACGTCTTTCGCCAACAGAACATAATAAGACTTGCATGCGGTGGAATTTTAAAGCATCCCCTGTCTGCTCGTTTTGTTGTGATCATCCCCTTCCTTTCACAAGAGCTGTATGGCGTATTTTTTATTCTCTCCTATTGCGTTGCTCCAGACACAGTATGCTCTCGGTGCCGTCATGCGTAATAGCAACGTGTGTCCGTGACTTGCCGCTATGGTGAATTAATACTGTCAAATGAAAAGTTATTCCAAAGTGACTGTATCGGCAGCCTTGCGTTCAAAAAGGCAACAACTTTAATCTATCTCTGGAAGTGTTTTTGTGGAAGAGTGCAATCGAAGAAGCATGTGCTGGATTCCAATAAAGCCATCTCTGTAAGATGAACAAGTGTACGGTTTAGATGGCAAATGTGGTAGCGAATGATGTCACCAAACAGTCGCGATCGAAGAAGTCTTATGGAACTTGATATTTTCATGAGCCCATGATAGAAATATCGGGCAATATGAGGGGATTGATTGCGTCAGTTGCACCGGATCGAATCACACATTCGACTATGATACGGTTGGTGCCGTTTACTGGAGTAAACAGGTATTTTGGAGCCGGTTCTGATACTCCGTTCGAAGCGTTTAAAAGCTTTGCTACATCAGGGTGAAGACGACAGCAACGGTGGCAACGAGTGAAGTGATATATTTCTTTATAGTGCTTCTAATGGAGTGTGCAAATAACTTTTGTAGAAACGCTCGAACAGTTCTCGGACGTGAAAAGCCTCTATCTCTCGGCACAACAACTTGCAGCGTATTGTGAAACGTAACAACCATCTCTGGGGCTCATATAAAGCACGTAGTTTATCTGAGCCCACGTAAAATAAAATGCATCAGGGGTGCAGTGCTAATGAATAAACATCTTTATGATAGATCTGCGTTGAACATTTGGGAAGTGTGGGAAAAATAGTGTGCTGTTCGCTAGCGTTTTTTTTAATTCCCAGATTAAGGGGGGGGGGGGGAGGGGGAATACATGTATAATCGTTTGACCGTATGTATTGTGACCTTGACGGTTGGGTCGTAGTGGAGCAGCTATTTGTTTGTAGCAAGTGTTGGTGCGGTCGGTGTAAAAAATAAGGAGAGATTTTTGGTGTCGTCGATGAAGTTTCTAGGACTATTTGTGCATGGTAAATTGCATATTTTGTGATCACAATAGTACTTTTTTTTTGTGTACATGGTTTTTACTAGAACGTGAACCAAAATTTGATTCATTACACATTCAAGTTCGTTCATTATTTGATTATTTGATAGGAACAGGAATCAGTGGACATAAATTGAGAGAGATCCTTTGGACAATATTTGGTAGTTAGCGTGCGTATTTTCTTATGAAAACATAAGCATACTTAGGTTGCTCATCTTTGCATACTTAGGTGAGCTGAATGTATTGTTACATTTTTGGTAATGTGGTCTTTCTTGAATAAGGTATCTCAAAGTTACGGATCTATTCAGAGTCAGCAAGTGTTCGTCCATGCGTGATAATTATTCTGAACCGTAAGTAGCCCCCTTATACTGTGAACGGTTATTCGTTGGAAACGACGCCAGTGCGACCCTTGGATGCATTGTAGTTCGCAAGTAGGCATCGACATAAGAGATGAAAAAATAAGTGACACGCACACACAGACACTTATCCAGTGGCCTTCGGGTCACTAATGGAGCGTTTGCAATCGGTGGAAAGGGTAACGGAGGCTGGTCAGTTGGGGGTAACGTAAAGCCTCCCAGCCAAAGCATCGGAATAACCCACTATGTTAGGTTTCGCTCAACCGTCAACCGGAGTTGGTCGGTTTCTCGATTTCGAAATTTTAGGCAGCACATTGTTTCCGACGTATGCTTGCATAACATGTGCAGCTTTGTGGTTGTGCTTTCTGTCGTGTTCCGGTTTTGTGGGGTGTTTGTATAAGTGGCGGTCTTTCGTTTAGGTCACTTCAAAGAGAAGCGACTAGCAGGAGCCGTGTTCATGTAAACGACGATTATTGATTTTCGTGTCGAGTGTGTTTTCTTGCGGTGCTCATGAAGAGTCTTTTGGTAGTCTAATTTAAGATGTGGTGTGAAGTGTGCGTCTCAGTGTCAATGCAGCTACATCCATTCAAAGGCGGTCATGACCGTTTCGTGTCAACTGGTAATGCACTAAACAAACAGCTAAAGTATATGCTCATTGTGTTTGAATTTGCATGTAATAATTAACATAAACTCGATTACTCAACCCCTAAGTGTATCGTGGCATGTGTGTTTGAATCGAATGTGAATTGTATTATGAGTGGCGCTTAAAGTATTCGCTGTGCTTCGCGTTATTGTTGATGTTTCCTTGTTATTGAGATCGCATTGAACATTCGTGATTCGTGAACAATCGTGCACTTGCAAGTTATACAAGTGCGCTTTCTTACCATACTTACATACGTGCTGCATAACGCAATGGAAAATGGATCTACAGCGGCATAAGGTTCCAGCCGCTTCGGGTGTTGTGAGTTCTTCAAGACCGAAGACTGGTGATGCCGCTGCTAAACGACGCAAACTCTCACCCAATCGTGACCCTTCCGGTTCCGGTTTGTCGTCTGAGGATGATGAGGACAGCAATGCAGCAGTCAGTCTGCACCATTACCAAGAGGAAAAAGTCCTCTCCGTTACAGCCAGCACTGGTATACCGATTTCACCGGCTCGTCGGCCGAAATCTGGGTCCTCGTTTAGTTCGACCCCGCAACGAGCTAGCGGAGAAGGAATCCATGAGGAGGCCAGATCAAACAGTCCCGCATGGTATAGTGTCTATCGGAGCCAGATGGTCCACCGAATGATTGACGTAAAGCGGCAGTTTAACAGCAGTCTGAATGAATACGATATACACATTCTCGAGAAACGAGGTAAGGCTTTGGACTGCATTTTGTTCGTACTAATTGTTCATATTTCATTTGTGTATTAGTATGAATTGAATGGTTGTCAAAATTTAACACGTAAGTTATAATATGAAAGTTAATAATTATTAAATAGAAGTAATCAAGTACATTTAAGAAATGCAACTTATGAATGTAAGTACGCTGTGAATGTAGCAACGCTTAAAAGCTCATTAATAAAAATGCTTCCGAAATTGTATGTACTTACTCAAACCTTTGGCTTCGAGGGCATAGCAAATGTTCCCGCCATTGTGGTGTCTCATGGATCAGGTATCTGCCGGCAATGCCAAACAAGTTTTTTCGTGTAGAATGAAAAAGCCGATTCATGATATGATATTTGTAACCAAGCAAACATCAGATGTTTGTGGTTTGTGGCTTTTTTCCTCGTTGGGTGTGGCTGGTTGTTGGTCTGGGAGCTCAGTCTACATCCTATCTGATGTATTTTTCGCTCTTTCATTTTACGATCGAAGAAGGCGAGAAGACGCAACATAACGCACCCAGTGCAATGCTTTTGTTGACTCAGTTTATTGTGTTCGAAATGTACTCGATGATGATGAGGAAAGGAGACGGAGCCTTTTAGTTTTTGCGTGCTGCAGGAGCTCGAGTATGGCTGTTGTTCGTAGTATTCTCTGGAAGAGAAAAACATTGTTCAGCAAGACAGGGCATCGGGTTTATTGATCGACCGAGCGTAGCCTCATAATTCCCGACGGACTTATCGCGTTTCTCTTATCGATTTCGAGTGCAAGCGCGTGTGGGTAAGGTACTTTACGAGCCCGTAGATGGGGAGCAGACATCACGATAGAAAATTATATACAAAATTATAAGACAGTCGCGGCGACCGTGGATTTGTGTTTGTGCCTTGACTGTGAAGACTTATGCGTTGACACTGTTTTTAGTCGAATGGGTTTCAAATTATTTTGAATTTGTTCTCAGTTAGCAAGTCGATAACAAAAACAGAGGCTCCGACCTCAGTCGGAACCGGTTTTTCGAGTGGTAGGCTAAAATCGACCAGAGTGCGGTAATGAGTTGGCTGTTATGACCGAAATGGACGACGCGAGACAGAAAGATTCCCTTTTGTTTGTATTAAGGCCTAAAAAGAAGAGGATTGGGGATAAGACTGTAGCTAACGAAAACACAAAAACACCTTGTTAGTAGAAAAACTCAAGTTGGTAGTTAATATTACAGACTTGTTCATAGACATGCGGTATTGCTCACATGACATTTTTAAGTTACGAGAATAGCGTGAAACGATCAATTTAGCATTTATTACCCTCGTGGTGATATCACACAATGAAACTACTTCTTGATTACTTCTCACACGTTGGTGATCATCGTAGGAGAGTACCGTAGGTGATCATTGTAGGACGTACAGTGTACGTACAGCGAATCTCCGACGACAGATGCACACGTGTTTCAGCAAATGAATGCAAATCGAGTGCTGTTTATGAAAAAAATGGATACACGGTTTTCTGGACTGGGAAAAGGAATACATACACTGACACTATATTTTGTACGAGCGGTTGTAAATTTATCATTGAGCTGTTTAAAGTAACCACAGCAATGTTTGCAAAGCGATTAACGATAGCTTCCTCTCGAAGTGTAGCAGTGATGAAATGGAAAACGTTTAACGGGAACAAGTTTTTCAACAACCACAAAGTGATGACATCGATGGGGAATAGAGTTGATTGAGCGAAATTTTATCCATTGAATGTTACGTGCTTTATTCGTGAACAATGCAAAAATCTCAACAATTAGAGCCGCAAAACTTCGAGCAAGCATGCAAACTCGTTATTCGAAACCAAAGTGGCGCCATCAATCCACGAAAAAAAAGAAAACGAGAACCGTACATTATTCAGGATCGGAAGATGGTACAATAAAAAGTGTTGTAAACTCTTGTTTGGAACTATAGAAGGCAGTTTGCGGTCGGTTGAGTGAAATAATTCAGATGCAAACAACATTCCACCAAGCTCAATGTTTGCTCGCGTTTCTAAGGGGCATGAACGCGCTTAGCTACGGTATCGTATAGGCTTCGTACCTTTTTTGGCATACCGACAGCAGACAAAATAATGATTAAGGAATTTATTTACTTTCTGCACCATGGAAACGAAATCGGGTGAAAAGTGGCACCGTATGAATTACGGACCAAAAGCTATAGGTTTCACGAGCCGATATAGCCAGTCGGAAGTGAACCTTCAAGCAAGAGTGTAGTTTTAGCGTACAGTGAAGAATTTCTGCTCTTATTCTTATTACAGAATTCTAAATACGAAACTTTCAACAATTAAACATTTTGTGTAGGTGTATTATGACAAACGCAATACGGTTATGTAAGTGCCGATACTTTTGACTGCGCTGTGAATGAGATGAGAATGAATTTATTAAATAGCAAGGCTCTAATAAGGATATGCAAAAAAATAATTTACACTTCAATTTATTTTATTTTCTTTCAATCCTGTAGATGAGCAAGAACGTGTACAGAAAAAAACCTTCGTGAACTGGATTAACTCATTTTTAAGCAAGGTAAGTCGAAGTGCATTAACTGCCAAATTTCGGGGAAAACTAATCGTTGAACAGGTTTTTGTTAAAAAGAATGACAACGCCCTTTATTGCTGGAGCCTCGTGTCATGCATGTGTGTGCATATATTTGTCTTGACTGAGTCGTGGACAAGCAAGCGTTACAAGGAATGGAACAAGCGCTACTAAAGGATTCGTTACATTCAATTATCCGACTGGGAAGCTTCTAGGAGCAGAAGGTCTATGATAATCACTGACGCTTTAACAAATGGTACGCACGAAGAAAAAAGGGCAAATTAGGCCATGCTTAGTGGGTGTTTGCTTGCCAACCGGCGAGCATATGGAATGCTAAGGAGTGGGAAGATGACTGTTGTTTGCTTTCTATTGGTTACGCGGTTGTCAATGACTTTGTAGCAAACCTTTGTGAAGGCTTTTTGTTGGTTTTAATTACACCTTAATACTATTTTTCTACAGTTTTCCACATGATTTTTGTTCCTTGCATTTCAATTGTTCAAAAATCCTTTCAGATCCTTCATAAACTCATATTGATTTTTTTCTAATCGCTTTTATGAAATCTTGAGTAACTTCTCGCAAACGTTTATCAAACATGGCGTTTTCTTTCGATATCCAATTAACGTTCAACCTGTAGCCATGATTCCACTGATCATACACAACGAAACCAAAGTGACATAAAAAAATTGTCTGGAAAATGGGCTGCAATTGTCACTAAATATCTGGTAATGATACTTTTGTGGTGGGGTGAGGAAACTTACAAGGATTTTTATTTATTCAAACTTACAATGTTTATTGGCTTTGTACAAAATTTTAAGATTCGCAGAAGATAGCATTCAAGAACCTTTGAGTTAATTTAAAAGAAGGATAATCATTTTCAATGAAATCTAAGTTTAAAAAAAGCTTCATTGTATACTTTTGTCGATTTCATGGTACTAGTACGAATACATTAAAATTATTGCATAATAAGCATAAAAAATATATACAGGGCTTACATAGCCAATCTGTTATAGTAAAGCAACTGAATATTTCATAAGACATTTTGCCAACTTAAACCCTCAATTCGGCATCGGAAATCTCAAAATGGCATAGCGAACATTGCATCGGTCATTCAAAATATATTATTCGGCAGTTTTGTTTTGTGTCGATTCTTGATTGTCGTTTGATTTAAAATGAATATTCAAGTTTAATTTAAAAATAACCATTTTATGTAGGACTTTGGAAGCAGTGCTATTTCTTTTTTTTTCATTCACACAAACAACAATTTTATTATTCAACCGGTAAAGTAGTTTACACAGCTTAGATATGCCAAAAAATCATATTTATAAAAATGCATATAACACTACAGCAATAACTTTTTAAACAGTTTTTTTTCAATAACTAATTTTTTTGAATTTTTTTTAAATAATAAGTTAATTATTATTTTTTTTGAAAAGTTATTTTGCATGACTGATTCAATGTTCGCTATGTTATTTTGAGATTTACCATGCCGAATTGAGGGTTTACGGTGGCAAAGTAACGTTTTATAACAACATTCATTGACTTTACGATCAACGATTGGCTGTGAAATTCTGTAAAAATAATACCGCCTCAGATATTATTTATAAAGCTCTGCGACACCATGTAGTATTATATTTCGCTTCAGACATTGTGTATAAATTACTGTGGCATACTGTAATTTTGTGTTTAATTTTCTCGCAGCGTATACCGCCATTGAAGGTTGAAGACTTGATCCATGACCTTAAGGATGGCACAAAACTTCTGGCCTTGTTGGAGGTATTGTCCGGTGAGAAACTACCGATGGAGAAAGGAAAAGTCTTGCGTAGGCCACACTTTCTGAGCAACGTTAACACCGCGCTGCAGTTCCTTACCGGCAAACGTATCAAACTAGTCAATATTAATCCGTCGGACATTGTCGACGGGCGTCCAGCTGTGGTTTTGGGTTTAATCTGGACGATCATTCTGTACTTCCAAATCGAAGAAAACAGCCGCATTCTGCATTATCTTAACGAAAACATAAGCGGATCGCTAAGCTCACTGGGTAGTAGCAGTTCCGCCTCGAATATACCCAACCTGAGTAGCAGTAAACCAGTTACTTATAGTGGATCGGCCTCAGTAGCAACAAGCAGCAAGGAGATGTTGAAGCAGGGCCCAAAAAAGACACTCCTAACGTGGGTGAACAGTGCCTTGCCGAAGTAAGTATGCGTAGCACCGTCGCAAGCAATCGGGATATCTAATCAGGCGTATGTTTGTCATTGCAGGTCAACGGGACTGGAAGTCCGTGACTTTGGAGCAAGTTGGCGTGATGGTATTGCGTTCTTATCGCTGATTGATGCGATAAAAACGAACGTAATCAACATTGCCGAGATGAAGAAATATAACAACCGATATCGTCTGGATACAGCGTTCAATGTGGCAGAATCAGAACTTGGCATCGCTAAACTCCTGGACGCGGAGGACGTGGACGTCAATAGTCCTGATGAGAAGAGTATAATGACTTACGTCGCACAATTTCTACACAAATACCCGGATGTAAAGGTATGGTACACAGGGTTTTGTGTTTCAATCATGCATTTACGATTCTGTATTACTTCTGTTTTCAGAATATTAATTCTAAGAGTGACAGTGAACGCGAATTATTGGAACTCTTGGAATGGCTTCGCAAAATGGTTCGATACTATGATGGAATGCATGGTAAATATCCAAACAACTACCCCATGTACGAGAGCGTCAATGGAGAAAAATTGGAGAAGCAAAACATATACAAGAAGGTAAAGAGCATCAACGCTGCCAAGATGACACCGGAAATGCAAGAATTAAACAGCCTCTGGAATCAACTTGAGCGTCATATGCAACAGTGGTTGTGGTATCTGGACTGTACTTTACCAGAGCAGTTTGAAACAATCGGACGTTGGTTGAGCAATGGAGAAAAAATGTTGAACGATGATGATATTCCGAACAACATGAACGAGGAAACAGCTTCATTGATTAGTAAGAAACTTGAAGCTCACAAGCAGTTCTTCGCCGCTTACTACGAGGTACGTGAGACTTTTAACAACGTTAAGCTCACGCCTTTGGCGACAAAGCTTCCACCGGAACAGTTACAGAACATGGAGAAAAGATTATTAGACATAGAACCGCAAGCGAGACAGCGCCGAATTAAGTTGAAATACTTAGAGCACAAGTGTTGTTTGATTGCCTTCCTGAATCTGCTGGAAAACAAGATCAATGGTGTAAAGTACAATAATGAGGAAACCGTGAAGCAATCATTGGATCATTTGAAAAATTTTGTGACGCGTAATCAAATCATGCAAGAGTTTGAGAAAGCGTTAATCGATATGCGCCAAGTGATTGAAGAATACAAAATTGATGGTAACATAACAAAAAAGGAGATGTACAATATTGACGTTTTTTTGCATGAGATCGAGGACCGATGGAAGAATGTGTCGTCACGGTTGATTTGTACTGAAACTATGCTAGAGGACGTACTATCTCATTGGCAGCGTTGGCGGTCGCTAGTGCATGAAATCGAGACATGGCTAATACAGGCACATGATGCATTGCAAGGCACGGAAGATGAACGCATCGAATTTTTCCAGAACATAAACGTGTACAAAGAAAAGTTCGATACCCTCATAGATACGTTCAACATTTTGAAGTCGACGTGCGATCAGGAGACATCTGTGGCAATGGAAAATAAGTATAGCCAGCTGGCGTCGCATTGGGATAAAGTTTTCCAGCACACAAAGCAGTATCTACATGTGGGCGATGTATTGCAGCATCGTCAGAAGTTTAAAGCGGATGCTGCTCAGTTGAATGAATGGATCCAACGTACTGATGTAGGCCTCGGTCGTACTAACTTGCGTGATTCAGTCGAGATCCGACTTTGTGAAACGGAGGTAAAACAAATCGCATGTGAGATCGAGGCAATGGAGGAATTGTTCAAATCTATTAGCAGAAGCTTCCAGGCACTCATCAAGGAGTACTCGCGCGATGAGGTTGATCGTATGATGGTCATGATGAAAAAACAAAAGGAAGCACTAGTTCGCGTTCGTGCTCAAATACCCATCAAGTTACACCTGTTCCATCAGCTGCTTACCCAGCAAGAAGCGCTAGAATGCGGGCAACGTGAAATTTCCCAGTGGCTGGATGATGCTGAAAATCTACTGATATCATACTCATTCAACAACGATCCGCAGCAGACGAAGAACAATTTGGCAAAGCACAAAGCTTTCTTTAATCGGACACTCTACTACAAATCGATGCTAGAGAGTAAAAATAACGTGTTTCAAAATTTACTCAAACTTACTGATACAGACCATAGCATTGACATGACAGACGCAGCTGCAAAGATGAAGCAATTGAATGAACGCTTCCACTACGTGATTAATAATGCAAACGATTGGGAGTACAAGTTACAGGAAAATCTGCGTGTTTGGGAAAATTTAAACGAGAGTAAACAGAAGGTCGAGTCGTTCTTGCGCCAAGCAGAAGCTTTCCAGAAATCAGCTATTCCGGTAGAGAAGGAAGCCGATGCAGAGACGCAGCTGGAGTTTTTCAACTCTGCCGATCAATCAAGCATTATCAAGCTCGAGCGTCATACCGAAGATCTATTGAAGTATTTGCCTCCATCTGAGCAGCAAATACTACTCACAAAGGTGGAAGACATCCAGCGTCAGTGGGGTGAAGTAATACTGCAAATCCCTCTACATCTGCTGAAGGTTGAATTTCGTTTAAATGAGCTAACATTTAACGGAGTTGCAAATGATATCGAAAAAGAACTGAATGCGGAAGAACAAGCATTCAATTGCAATGAAAACTTCGAATCCATCTTGCAGCGTAATTTGGAATATTTCAAGAAGATCGATTTGCAACGCGTCGAACAGGTTTTGGGGAATATGGAAAAGATCAACTACATCTACCTCGAGAAGTCAGCAAACGATCATTCGCTAGCTCCGTTGTATCAGCGTGCGAACGACAGTTGGGTTGCGATCTGCAAACGAATTGACAGCGTTCGAAATATTTTACACAAGATACCTGCACAGTGGGATGCGTACCATGCGAAGTTTGAAGAAATGAACGCATGGATGGATCAGGTGGACGAGTCTTTGCGACAGATCATGGTGGAGAAGCAGACGATGGAAGAATTTGAGCAGGAAAAAGCCACATTCCAGGTAAGTAATCTCTCTGCACAATCCGATACGCTGTGTTAATCATTGCACTAACTTAAACTGATCATCAATTTGTATGCAATCCGAAGTTGAAAACCATCATGGTAAATTGTTAACATAATGTAGCCTATTTAAAAAATGAATTAGTAACTAACTTTTGCTATCTTTTTCATTCTGTGTAGAATATTTGCTTCGAAGCCGATTCAAAGCGCGAAGATATGAAATGGTTGGTGAAAACTCTGGACTTCTTGTTGAGCCATACCAACGAAGAACAAGCCACGGTGGAACAGGAGAAAATCGAGAGACTGATTTCCCGATATAAAACGCTCATACCAACGATTGAAACAACGATGACGAAGACGGAGGTGTTTGCGAAGTGCTACACTTACCGCCGTGAGGCGCAGGAAATATGTGACTTGCTGGATCGGATTAAATTACAGGCGCAGAATGTCTCACCACCGGAAAGTTATAAGCGCGTGAACGAAATGATCGAAGAACAGCAATATTCGATCAAAGAACTTGACAATCAACGTGCTCATATAATGAAGATGCTACAGCGGGGTAAGGATCTGAGTAAGAATCCATGTGCCCCACAGTTTATTGGAGGACAAATTCGTCAACTGGAGTCTGGCTGGAATGATACTTACAATGAAGCGGCAGAAAGAGTCCGATCATTGAAGGCCATTCAGAAGGTATGGAGTGACTATAATGAGCAGAAAGGACAGATCGTTAACTTGTTAAATACGGCCGAAATGGAACTGCGTTCGGTAACGCCATTACAAACAGATCCTAAAAGCGTTACGCAGGATTTAGACATGAAGAGACAATTGGCATTGAACCTGAAGCAAGCGTCCTCTAAATCGTTACTACAGTTGAATGATCTTTGCCATGACTTGGGAATCTCTTTGCCATTAACAACACGCCAAGCGATTGAAAAGGAAGTGACCGATTTGGGTAAGCGTGTGGACAACACCGTCGGTTATGTCGAGAAGCGAGTCGTTTACCTGGAAGATTATAGTGATAAATGGAATGAATATAAACAGCGACTGGACAGCTTGAAAAGCTGGGCAAATAACGTTTACCCGAAGATGGTTGCCGCTATTAAGCAACCCCAGATCAGCGCCGAAGATCGTGTTCTCAAGACAAAGCAGCTTGAAGGCGTTCTCAACGAAAAGATTCGTCAACTTGACGTGTTGAACGCAAGTGCAGCTGATCTTGCCTCAAAGGAAGGTAACTTGAGTGAAATGAAGCGCTTGAAAGCGGAAGTTGTCCATTTGCAAAGTACCTTTACTGAACTGCATCACATGGTAGATAGTGAGAAAGCAATAGTAGGTCAGGACTTCGACACATGGAAGAGTTACAACCGCGATATGGACGGCTTGAAGGAATGGGTTGAGCGAGCCAAACTGGCGCCGGAATTAGAACAGATCAGACCATCGACATTTCCAGAAGCATGTGCGTACCACAGGCGTTTGAAAACATTCAACGAACAATGCGAAGGCAAGATGGATGAGCTACAGAATGCAATTAAAAGCTCGCAGAACATTCGGTATGGTGTAAAACCTTCAGAAGAAACAGATCGATACTACATGATAGTATCTAGTATCTATGAAAACGTGCAGCATTTGCTCAACAAAACTGGCAAGTTGGTGAACACTTGGTCGATTCTGGATGGCGATCTGCTGAACTTGAATACCTTTATTGACGGTGCAGTTTCGCGAATGCAAGAATTTGGCGCTGTACAAAGTACTTCCACCGCCCTTCCGATTGATCTGCTGGAAACGAAGATTAAGAAGTTGAAGTTGTTCAGTAATGAAATCTCTGAGCAGCAGGCCAAGTTGATCGCACTGGTTCATATGTTCGATCAGATTAATCACAGTCTCTCGGAGGAAGGGGTAAATGGAGTTCGACACAAGTTGAAATCTGCAAAGGAACGTCTTTCCAAGTTGGGCGACGATGCTCGTGCGCGCATTACTGCTAACTATGAAAGTATTGTAGAGCAGCAGAACTTTAATGCGCAGATGACTGATTTTAGCAACTGGATGGACCAGATAAGAACAAGTATAAGCGAACTGGAGAATACCGCAGTGGACGAGATAGAACTGGCCGCACAAAACGTGCAGTATTTGGTGCAGCAACACGCTGAGAAACGGGACACATTTAATCAGATTTATGCACAAGTCAAACAACAAAGCCTTTCAAACAATCCGATGGAGAATAAGCTGCTGAACGAAACATACAGTTCGTTGGCAAGTAATTACCAGAATCTGGAATCGAGTTTGCTTCAGATGAAGGACTTTTTGCAAAAGTGGATTGAATTTCTGCAGTGGCACAATACGACAAAAGAACAGCTGGCATATTTGCGTGAGAGCATGATAAAATACGAGGGTGCTAGTGAGGAGCTGCTGACTGATGCTAATCGACGCATTAATGAAGTTTCCACTGGAATTGATAACTGGCGTCGTCTATCTATTGCAATGGAGCAGGAACCGTGCATATCGTTCCACAATAAATCTCACAAACCCGTAAGCGCAATTAATATGATTGCGGATTTAGATCACTGGTTAGTGAGCATTCGATCCCAAGTTGATGGAATGCTAAAGGAAGTAGAAAATACCAAGGACCGTGTAAACAAGTTTCACCGGTCTCAAAAAGAGTTGGCTGATTCGCTTAAGCATTTTGAAGATAAGCTGAAGGCTATTATTCAAGCAGCACGATTATCTACTCTTGACGACGGTATGGAGGATCTTTCGTCCTTGAATGAAAAGATCAGCGAGTTGTGTGGCACGAAAGCACAGGTTCAATATGAGGGTAACTTATTGCTGAAACAGGATGTCGTTGACACAGGCATTGAGATACAGGCGGAAGTTGGCAAATTGGATAAAAAGGTCTCGGATTTGCAACTAGAAACTGACGAAACTCTGTGTGTCTTTTCGACAACGAGTGATTTGTATGCTGACTTCAACAAGTACAACATGGGTTTTGCAAACGAATTGAAGCAAATCGAAGCTCTCAACAACAGTACGGTGCTTAATTTTGATAACAAACCCGCTTTGCAGCAAGCACTCGAAAAGCTAAAAAAGGCATCCGAGACGATGATGAAGAAGGTGAAGAGAAGCTCGGACGTAGTGGCAGCAAAGGGCAACGAGCTTGCGAAGACATTTCGTAGCTACAATCCTCAGGACTGCGATAACATTCTCGACATCATTAGACACAACAATGAGCTATTCAAGGCTAATCTGGAACGCCTCATCGACAACTCCAGTGTGCTTGATCAGAAAGTTGCACTGTACAAGCAAGCCGACGAGTTTTATCAGGATCTTGATGATTGGCAGCAATCAAAGCAGGAACAACTGTCGCGCGTGTTGGAGAATCCAGGCGAGATTGAGAGTAAAATTGTAACGTATCGCGCAGAGCTTCCAGCACAGCAGGCATTTAAAGAAAACCTCGATAGTTTACTGCAGGACTTCAAGAAGATGAATAGCGGAAGTTTGCCGAAGGATCTATATTTGATGACGATAAAACTGAATGATGCCTTCACATCAATCGAGGACACTGTAAATCGTCTAAACAATCGTATGTCTGAGTACACGGCTGATGAACGTCGGCTAAAGCTTTCGATCAAAGGTATTATTGAACGTATGTATAGTATACGGGAAGAGATCGTGAGCTGCGATGATATGACACTGGATAGTGGAAAACTACTCCTCCATCTTACCGAATGCCGTGAGTTGCGCCGTAAGTTAAACCTACTTCAGGAGGAAATTACTGAATTGAAGAACGAGTACGCAGCAATGGAAGCAAAATACGATCAGGGCATTAAGGAAGTTTCCACTGTCTTCAAAGAAATTCAGAATCTCGATCAACGCTTCGGTTTGGTAATGAATAGCCTCAACGAAGTGGAAACAAAATTAACGAAGAATGTAGAAAAATCGCTCAAAGACAAACTGGGCGCATTGACCAGAATGATAAGCGCACAAAATGAGAAATTGAATTGGTGTGCACCAGAAGCTACAAGTGACAAATACCAGTTGGAAGTCAAACGCACTACATTGAATGATGTACGTACTAGCACTGAAGATTGCGAACGAATTCTTGGCGAAATAGAGCGCTCACTGGGTGGAGCGGTTGCAGAGTTATTTTCTCCGGCAAAGGTAAACTACATGTCCGATGAAATTAAGGAAGTGAGCAATCAACTTGATGCATTGAAGAGCGCTTTTGGTGAGACGGAGAAACAGTTGACCGATAACATTGCTTTGTGGCTGAGTTATGAAATAATTTCTGAGGAAATTGTTCATTTCTTGAAGGATCTAGAAGCACGCAATCGCATGGAAACAGTGCTTTTGATTGATTTGGCTAACTTAAATGAAAAATCCAAGGAGATTAGTCAAGCACGTGCGATGTTGGATGAGTTTAAGGGGAAAATGGATCAACTTCATAGCATCGGAAACCAACTGAACGAAGTGAACCAAGAATCGAGAGCGTTAGTACTGGTGCACCATTTGCAAAACAAATATCATACGTTTAAGAAGTACTTTATCCAATTTCTCGATCGATTGGAAGATGTACGTGTAAAAGATGTTCAGTTTCGAGAAGCAGTTAACGAAATACGTCAGTGGCTACGGGAAATACAGAACAAAAAACTTTCTCAGAATCTTGGAGCAGATGCGCAAATACAAGCTCTTTCCGATCGAGAGTACGAAGCAGCCAAGGTTTTGAGAGCAGACATTCTGTCGAAGGATAGTGCACTGAACGCGACCTGTACCTTAGGCGAGAATCTTTATGCTGAAGTAAGCGTGGAGTGCCGCGAGGCAATTCGTAATGAAATGAAACGTCTTCGTAGTGACTACAACACATTGCTGGATGAGGTTAACGGTGGCATAAAACGTATCGAAGCCGATTTGATTAAGAAAAAATCGATTGACGAAAGCCACAACCAACTGAGCAACTGGTTGGGTGAGTTACGCGGAAAGATAACGTCCGGCCTGAATGATCGCTATGCCACTCTTCCAGAGAAGAAGAGTGCATTGTACAGTGCGAAAAACATGCAAAAAGATATTACTGTACATGAGACTAACTTGGATCAAATTCATAAAAAGGTAATGGCTTTACCGGATAAAAGCTCGCTTGACCACATTGAGGAAACACGCCAAAGTTATGGTGCTCTTCGAGAGGATCTGAATCGAAAGATTGCGCTATTTGAGCAGGCGATAAAATCACATGAACAGTACAATGCTTTGTTGGAGAAATCACGAGATTGGTTGCTTAAATTACAGTCGCAAACGGAAGATATGTTTAATGACGGCGATCTGACAAAAACAAAACTTGAGGAATATCTAATTCTGATCGATACGGTACTTACAGAAGAAGAGGCCGCACTAGATGATGTTAACGAATGCTATAAGCAATTTGCTATTGTCATGGCTCAAACACAGGATCACGGTCATTCTGAATTGTTGCGGGCGTTTGAAGACAACAAACGTCAATGGACAAGCTTCTTCGAAAACTGCCGTGGGTTCAAGATGCGTTCAGCCGATTTTCTCAGACAATTGGATGCATTCAATGATCGTCTGGAAGGAGCTCTTATGTGGTTAGCATCGAAGAAGAATGATATCAAGGCTACCACCGCTCAGGGTCCTTTGGATGCTAAGCAGCAGTGTTTGGAGACGTTGAAAAAGCTTCGAGATGATATTCAAAGCTATGGTGTAACTGTCAGCGGTATTCTGGAGGAAAGTCATCAAGTGAAACCCAAGTTCGATGTGACTGCTAAAGTTACGCAATTGCAAAATGAGTACCGCATTGTGGCTGGACTGTGTGCTGATGCGATTGGAAAGGCTGAATCTACCATTCACGATCAAAGCGATTTCATTCAAGCATACGATGAATTTGAACAGCTATTGCGCAAGAATCTCGAGGGATTGGAGGAGTTTCGAGAGCTTGTCGGTGACCTTAGCGTGCTACAGGAGCGTCAGCTACGTTTGAAAGAAATTGCTTACAAGAGGCTGGATGATAGCAGCCCTTATGAAGACCTGATCAATCGTGGTGAGAAGCTATATTCGTACACAAGCTCCGAGGGAAGAGAACTGATACGACAGAAGCTTGGAGCGATTCGTGAATTGTGGGATCGTTTCTCTGACGAGTTGAATACGGTAACACAACGGCTGGATCAATGCATTCATCAGTTCGGAGAGTTTTCGTTGCAACAAGAACAACTGTCTAAGTGGCTTAAGGACATTGAACATTCGATGGAAGTGAATGCTGAACTCAAAGCAAACATCCAGGACAAGCGTACGCAATATCAAAATCATAAGCTTATGCACCAGGAAATTTTGTCTCAGGTTGGTTTGGTAGATAATGTATGTGCAAAGGCGCAACAGTTACTTACACTGACGAAGGATAAGCATTTGCAAAGCTGTGTCGTTTCTATAAAGGATACATATCAAGGGATCGTCCGAAAATCCGGTGAGTTGTTGAACAACCTGAACGCATGTGTGCTAGCCCATCAAAATTATGTGAATGCCTGTAGCAAAGTACGCAGCTGGATCAACGAAGAAAAGGATAAGGTGTTCTGTTGCGAAGAGACAGGAGGAGAAAAGAGTGAAATAAACAAACGCATCGAAGCTCTAAGCAATTTGAAGTTGGGCAAACCCAAAGGTGATGAGCTTATGACCGGGCTGGCGCAGTGCTCTAAAGCTATGAAAAGTAGTACTTCCGAAGCGGGTATTAATGCAGCCGAGCGGGAGATCGAAGAGCTCAATAATGATCTGATTAGCCTGTACGGACAGATTGAGGAGCTTATTGTAAATCAACGTAAGTCGTTAACTGGTTGGAGCCAGTTCGACCAAGATTTAGACGCACTTACGAAATGGTGTCGATCGATGGAAGGTATTTTCCGAGAACAGGAACTATACGATTCGCTCGACCGCAAACAACAACAACTAGAAGTGTTCCGCAAAACCCAAGCAACGATTGGCGAGAGACAAAAACAAATTGACGATTTTGTAACGAAAGCTCAGGCGCTTTTTACGAAGACGGGTGTTGAGAAGATAAAGTTTTACATCAACCAGCTGATCAATCGTTACCAACTGTTGCAAGTACTAAGCAAGGAGGTTGCAAACCGTGCACAAAATATCGTGAACGATCATAAGAATTATGAAGAAAGGTATTTTGAAAGCACATCTCGCTTAAATGATCTTGAAAAGCATCTGGAAGCATTGGGCCATGAAAAGCTATGTGCTGATAATCAACCAAAACTTCAGCAGCTGGAAATTGGTAATGAAAGATTCGAAAACAACTTAACCAGCTTGGTGACGGTTAGTGAAAAAGTGTTACCTGAAACGAATACACTAGGTCGTGAAAAGATTCGTGAAGAAGTGCGCCAGTTAAAGGAGCGTTGGGATCAATTAATAGCTGGATTGAATAACGTGAAGAAGCAACTCGATGTTCGCTCAATCCAGTGGTCGTCTTATCAGGACATCTTGCAACAGGTACTGAACTGGTTGGATGCCACCGAGCGCAAAATTGAACCCAATGAGTCGCAGAGCTGGAACTCGACCCAAGAGATCCGATCAAAACTGTTTAAGTACAAAGCTATTCTGCAAGAAATTAGTGGCCACAAGCGTATAATTGATTCGTTGAAGGAGAAAGCAGATTCACTAGTAACGGACGTTCAGAACGAGGACATCAATGGAAAGGTCCAATCGATTACTGAACGGTATGAGCTCCTGAAAAAATCATGCAGCGATTTAATTCGTCGACTAGAGCAATCACTCGAATTATGCAATAAATTCAATGAGCTCCAAAAATCTCTATTGGACGAGCAAGATTATCTTTTTGGTGAGCTAAAGCAGCTTTCAGACGTATCTGGTAATAAGCGTGAGGTTCAAGAAAAGGTACAAAAGATTGATGATCTACACCAATCGAATGGAAAGATGGAAGAAAAGTTCAAGCACCTTGCAAAGCTCATTACCGATAACGGAGATTTGATATCGTATGGCGCGAAAACGGCAATGGAACAAGACCTCCTGAAGATGAAAGGAGACTTTGAAAAATTTATTTCATCAATTAGGGACGCTCGTGTGGAGTTGGAAAAGCGAATGCAATTATGGGATGATTATCAGCGAGATTTAGATCAGATCAGCGCATTTTTAGCTGAAGTGGAAGACACCATGCGAGGTTATACGATGAAGAATAGTTTGTCGGAAAAGCAAGAGCAACATGAGTATTATCAAACACTGTTGGGCAGGTTGAAGCAAAACGCTCTCGAGTTTGATAAACTGCTCGACAAGTCATCGGAGTTGCTGCAGAGCAGCGGTGATACCAAAATATCGTTCAACATGCAGCAGCTGAAATCTCGCGCTCAGTCTGTAGAGGGTACGGTAAAGGAACTGGCAAAAAAATGCGAGCTAGCATACAGTGAGCATAAACAGTACCGTATACTTTATGACGAGTGTGATAAAGAGGTGGATGAGATTCGAGAAATATTTGATGGTTGTCGCATGCAAAACGCCCAAAGTATGCAGAACACAAATCAACAGGTGGATTCGCGAACAGTACTTGGCACAGTCCAAACACTTCTTACAAAGCACAACATGGTTACAGTACAGTGCAATGCAGTGTCAGATAATGGTGAACATTTGTACGCTACGACGGCTTCCAAGGGACAACAAACGATTCGAAGTGAAATCCAGGAGCTGACGGCAAAGTGTGAACGTTTGTTCGATGAAGTAAATGAGTACGCTCGTTCCTATGAGGGTCGTTTGGCAAAACTATCCGGATTTATCGAGAAAGCTGATCAATTGCAGGAGTGGCTCAACAATATCGAGAGCCAGTTAGGCAGAGGAAACCCCATACTGAAACCGACATTGGACGAAAAATGTGCGCAACAGCTGGCTTACTCGGAACTACTGATTGACATTAAAAACCACAGACCTGAACTGAATAACTTGCGCGATCTAATTGACAACATGCAAGAACAGCATTCCAGCATTGAACGAAAAATGGCTGAACTGATCAGCAAATATGAAGAGTGTCTGGAAAAGGCACAGGCATATGGTGATCAGTACGATCGGATTGTTCACAATCATCGTCAGTACTGTAAGGCTGTTATGGAAACGCAGGATTATATCGATGCAAATCACAACACCGTGGAACTGTGGGGAGAAACAGACCTCGATCAAGTTTCGCTGATGACAAATTTGGATCGTTTAACGGAGCTGAAGAAGTCCATTACGGCGGAGGAAAACCGTGTTGAACAGATTCGCACGCTCGGAGAAGCGACCATTCCCGATACGAGCGACGAAGGTCAAGCGAACATAAGGTCCCAGATAGATATTTCGCAACAAGAATGGGAAGGACTACTAGCCGCCATTGACTCGACGATGGATGGTATTCGTGGAAAGATGAGTGAATGGAGTGACTATGAAAAGATACGCACTGATTGCATGAACTGGATGCGTGACATCGATGCGAAAATTCATTCTGTTGATTTGAAAGCGACGCTGATCGATAAGAAGGCTACGCAGGATTATCTGAAGAGTCTGCAGGGTGAGGTAAAGGCAAAGGAGCTAGAAATCGACAACTTTACAGAAAAAGCACAGCTACTGTATCGTGGCTATTTGAGTAGTCGCAACTCTCAAATATCTGAGCTAGCCGTGAAGTATCAGCAGACGGCAAGTCGTATTAAAGAACTTGTCAACCGCTGGCAACAGTACGTTATTCAGCATCAGGAGTTTGAGACGCGTATCGGCGAACATCGTGATTGGCTGAATGGGGTGCGTGAGAAGCTGAACTATTGCGCTGATCTTTCGAGTACCTCTGAAAAAGAGTTGCAAAGTAAACTCAAACTTGTACAAGACATGATTGTGAATAAAGAGGACGGCTCCGGACGCTTGCAAACGATTGTTGATTTGGCCCAGCAGGTGTTAGCCTGCACAACTCCATCAGGACATGAGGCGATGAATAAAGCTGTGACTACACTGCAAGAAGATTGGTCGGTCTTAACATTGCGCATGATTGATATTCGAGCGAACCTTGATGAAGCTATTAATCAATGGTCTGGATTTTTGGATCAGGTTAATGACCTGAAACGTAACATTGACTGGATGGATAATGAGTTGAATGGGTTCGTCGAATTTCAGGCCAACATGGCCGACAAGCGTGCACAGTTAGAGCGGATTAAGAACACGGAAGAGAAAATTCGCCTAGAGAAGATTGAAATTGAGCCATTGAAACAGAAAACTGCAGAGATGGCGGCATCTGGTCAGCAGTCACAGGCGGCAACGACAGCGCAACAGATTCTTGGCAAATTTGACTACTTGGCTGAGAAGATCAGCAAGATACTTACGGAACGAGAGGATCAGTATCGTGATCATCGCTTGTACAAAGAGGCTTTTGATGATCTGCTCAACTGGATCAGCCGGGCTCGAGAGAAGCTTCCTTGCGTGAAACAGCAGTCACTGAGTGATAAACTGACGATGGATAGCGCGATTGCACCGTTTGACGCGTTGATGAACAAGAAAGCACAGGGTGAGCTGTTAGTCGAACATTTGGTGCACACGGGCGAGGTTGTAATGGCGTCAACTTCTGATAAAGGCAAGGAAGCAATTCGAAGTGACATCAACGGACTGAGGTCAAGCTTTGATTCGTTGTTTGGCGATATTGACAAGCAGAAGCGTGACTTAGAGAAGACGCTTAATTTGTTGCGGGAGTACAAGGAAGAGTACGAACGACTTTCCGAGTGGTTGCAACAGGTAGATATTTTGGTAAAAAATCACAAGCTGGTAATGTGTTCAAATTTGGGTGAAAAGGAAAAACAGGTTCGTGAAATGCGTGAACTCATCAGTAAACTTGAGAAGGGACAGGTGGAGATGGATAAGTTCAATGCATTCGCAGCACCGCTTTTGCAATCGCACCTCGACTCGTATATCGGAAATCAGCTACGTCATCTAAACTCTCGTTATCAAGTGCAAGTAAATCTTGCGAAGGATGTGCTCAAGAAGGTGGAAACCAACCACGATTTGCACCGGGAATACAAGGATAATCTTGCAAAGGCCAATAGCTGGATCGAGAATGCAAAGGAGATCGTACGTTACTCGACTGAAAACGTGGACAGTGTTAGCAAAGACAACTTGGAGAAGCGGCTGAAGAAGATAGTGGAGCTCATACAACAGCGCGAGCAAGGCCAGAACCTAGTGAACACTACTGTGAACACTGGTGAAAAGGTAGTGAAGAACACGAAGTCTGATGGCAAGGAAGTTATAAACGGTGAGATCAAAGATATTCAAACAAACTGGGATCGTTTAGTAAAACGCATGTCAACGGCGAAAGTACAACTCGAAACAAATCTTTTGCAGTGGGCTGACTATAGCTCGAGTTATAACCACCTCCAGCAATGGATACAGGATCGCGAAAGTAAACTGCAGCAAGTGTGCGAACAAAAAGTGGTACGCTTCCGTCTCGGTGGTACATCAAGCAGCTTGAGCAGCGGATTGAATGAGCGACGAGCAAACCTGCGACAAGCGAATGATATTGTACAGGATATCGTGAGCTTCGAACCGATGATTCAATCTGTAGCTAGTAAAGCATCTGATTTGCGTCAAACATCACCAGCATCGGAAATTTCGAACAAATATGAAACACTTAGTAAACACGCAAAAGAACTGTTTGAAAAGCAGAAGGAAACGGTCGAACTACATCAAGCGTTTATCGATGCAAGTAATGAGTTTGCTGCGTGGATTCGAAACGCCAAGGACTGTTTGAACAAATGTTCTGACTCGCATGGTGACAAGGAAACGCTTGTATCGAAGATGACTCAGTTGAAGATATTGGACAATGATGTATCCGTTGGTCAGAAAAAATTAGAAAAGGCACTTGAACAAGCTGAAGTAGCCTGCCGGAATGTGGACAGTGATGAGGTGGAAGCAATTGAGAAGGAGGTAGCAATCCTGCAGGAAGAATTTGATAACTATTGTCTAGCACTGAAAAAGATCAGTGGTGCACTGGAGAATGGAATCGTGCGCTGGACAGAATATGATGATCAATACAGTGTAGCATTAAAATGGCTTGACACGATCGAGCAAGAAGTACAAACTTACAACAAGATGCAAGCCAACCTGCAGGAAAAGAAACGAGTGCTAGAAGAGTTCCAGGATAAGCTACAAATGCTGTTTGATTGGCAACGTGAGCTTGACAGCATAAACATGAAGGCTCAAGTGTTGTTGGACATATGTGCCGATACGCGGATCAGTAACGGCGTAACACAATTGACGACCAAGTACAACGTGCTGCTATCCATTGCTAAAGAAATAATGCGTAGGTTGGAATTGCACTACCAAGAACACCAGCAGCATAATACGCTGTACGGAGAGTGTCAGGATTGGTTGGACAGAACGCGAGAGAAGTTAAACGAGTGTGAGTCTGTTCCACATACGATTGCGGAAACGCAATCCAAACTTAATATTGTCAAGGGAATACGTCAATCGCTGGAACAAGGCCAGAACAAACTGCGCTACTTGATCGAGTTAAAGGAGAAGATTGTTCTTAGCACGGAGACTAGCGGTGCATCCAAGATTGAGGAAGATACAGAAAATCTGAAAACCGAGTATGAGTCACTTATGGTGGACATTACCGACACTCGCCAAAGACTCACGAATCATCTGTCGCAGCTAGAAGACGTCGGAAAGTTGTCGCGTATGCTGGCTGAGTGGATTGAGGAAGTACAAGGGAAGCTGGAGGCTGGAGAGAGTATGCAGAGAGAATTGGCAGATAAGCGTGTGTTACTTGAAAAATTTCGTGCCATCCATCGAGAAACCGGAAACTACAATGAGGTGGTCGAGAAAATGAAATCGAAAATGACCGATAACACCAACATGGACGTGGAGGAGTTTAACACAATTCTTACTGATTACGAGGCCCTCGTAGCAAAGGTAGTGATGGAGATTGAGCGCCTAGAAAATCAGGTGAACAATCACGAGCGATTCAAACAAGCGTTGGGTGAGTTGTATGAATGGATGAAAAATTCCCGCCAAGCGATACAACAGTCATCGGATTTTCACGGTGACAAGGAGCACATTGTTGGTCGCATCGAAAAGCTGAAGAATATTGAATTTTCATTATCTGAAGGTAAAAAACTCCTCGAAAATACAGCAGATATGGGTAACTCGCTAGCAACGATCAGTGGACAAGAAGGACAAGCATCGATCAAGCAGGAATTATTGCAAGCACATGCGGATTGGGAAGAACTTGAAGAGTTGGCCAGAGGTTCACGACAAACTTTGGTAGATTGTCTAGCTTCATGGGATAGTTTCCAGGCCAAATCAGAAGGTTTGGGTTCGTTCCTCGAACAGTACAACGTGAAGGTGAATGGATTTGGAGCAAGCGAAGGAACCGCTGATCAAGCATCCGTGCTTAGCGAGCTGAAGGTACGTAGGAAGAATGAAACATTGATACACGTCGTTTTATTGTTTTAACTATTGATACTTCTCAAATTGTTTCGTACAGCTAACGAGTCAATAAGTTAGTTCTTAGTGATCAATTTTAATAGCCATTGATAATCGTAGATGAAGTTATGAACTGGATTGCTATATTTATGTGTTTTATATTTTCTTTTCTTCCATGAACCACCTGTACGTTGACCATCATCACCGTCGATTGTCAATACATGTTTGTGTTCCTCTGAATTTACCATACCACCGGTGCATGATTTGCTGGAATGATACATCCTTAAACTGGGAGTGCAGCGCATTCAGGATTTGATTTTAACGAAAAAGGGTACCGTCGAAGAACTGAACGATGATTGCGAGGCATTGATGGAGAAAAGTGCCTGTTCGACAGTTCGTGATCGAACGGTAGACCTTCAAAAGAGCTACTCGATGTTGCTTGGAAAAATTCAAGGTAATGAATGCTATATCTAATGAAGCTTCAGGGATATCTGTTGTTGAGCTAAGAATGTTATATCAATAATTGTTTTGTCTGGATAAGTGAACTAATATGCTTTATCACATGTTTTTTGTTAGGGTTCATCACAAAACTAGAGAAAAATCTTGTCAGCCACACGGAGTTCCTATACTATAAGGAAGAAATCAACAAGTGGCTGAACGATGCCAATGCAACAATTAAAAATTGCAGTGACGTTACGGCAGATGATGTGGTCATTATCAGGCAGAAAGTTGTGCAGCTGCAGGCTCTATCCAATTCAATCCCACAAGGTCAGAAGTTATTCGAAATGTTGCAAGATTCGTTCACCAAGTCATCCTACCTTTATCCAGAGGAGAAACAAACTACTATGTTCCAGGACATTTCGGACATACGAGACTCGCTAGATACGGTCATTATAGGTATTAGTTCATCCTTGAACAACCTTAACGGCCAAGCCAGCCGCTTAGAATCATATCAGGAGCTCAAACGACGAATCAACGAGTGGCTTGCGACAACTGAAAGTGTATTTGAAGCGATCCCTGAAACACACGGAGAAATGACTGAAGTGAAATCGTTGCTTGAACAGTTGAAACACATACAAACCGAAATTTCTTTCAAACAATCGGATTTGGAGAATCTGCAACAAGAAGTCGCGAATCTTTTCGATCTCAACAAGTGTTCTGCAGAGATGGAACGGGTATCGAGCTTGCAAGCACGCTGTACTAAGCTCAACGAGAAGTGTTCGTACCAAATTCGTAACCTTGCAACGGAGCTAGACGATCAGATGGCCTACTACCAAAACCTTCAGGAAATCGAAAAGTGGTTATTACAGATTTCGTTTCAACTTATGGCTCACAACTCACTATATATATACAATCGCGAGCAAACACTTGAGCAGATTGCGCAACATGAGAAGTTGCTGGATGAGATTCAACGATATCAGGTTAACATTGATGATTTCAATGCTAAGGGTCAATGCCAAATTGAACGGTACATTTTAAAGGCGCCCGTCATTAAGAGCCGACTTGAAACACAAATGAAGAATATTCGTGACAGTTATAACTCATTGCTGAACACATCTGTACAGATAAAGAACCGGCTGCACGACTCTCTTAACAAATTTCAGGAATATGAGGATACGTTGGATGATATCAATAGACAGCTAGATGAAATGGAACCTCGAGTTGCGGAGGAACGACAGCTGGAAGTAATTGATTATGCGATCGGTCAGTCACAGCTGGAAAAAGCACAAGGTATTCATAACAAATTACAAACCGAGAAGAGCCGTCTAATATTTGCTGTTCAGGCTTGTGAAGCAGCAACGGCGAGTATTAGTCGACCGAGCTCGCCCATGGATAATGTTTCGCAAATGATTCCTGAAAAAGAACTGATGGTTCGAGCACGGCTGGAAGATCTGATCGATGATGTGCAGCAATGGATCGGAGATTTGATCTCTTCGATCAACGATTGTGAGCGCCAACACAAGCAAAAAGTTGAGCTAGAAAACTGGATACAGAAACAGAAGGTAATCGTGGCTGATTGGGGTTCGAAACCGTGCAAATTTAGACCAGAAGCCGCTGAGCAGGAGTTACGCGCTATGACTGAGCTTTCACGTACAATCACTGTGAAGACGGATGATTTGCAGGGTGAGACGGATCAGGACAATCATTTACGCGATGAACTAGGGAAACTGCAAATGAGCCTTAAGAAGGTGATGGATCGTAAGAAGGATGACAAATTAGGAATTGAAAAATATCGCAAAAACTATGAAGATGTGCAGGGTTGGTTGGATGCGATTACGAATCAGATCGATAACGTCGAGAAAGGTAGCAGTTTGAGCTGTCGACAGAAGTTGGATAAAATTTCCAATATAAAACGCATTCTTGAGAACGACTGTGAGATGATTTCTAATTTCAAACGCAACGGTGATCATATAGTGGAACTTGTCAGCAATCTTGACGCACAACAAGTAACGGAACAACTCAAGTCTATTGATCGGCGCTATAATGACATTACCAAGCGTCTGAACCGTCGATTGGATGTTATTGATTCAACTAACAAAATGTTTGGCAAACTAAAGAACGACATTGGAGAACTGGTACAGTGGGTAGCGGATAAGAACGGGTTGTTAAATGTGCCATATCAGCTGGGTTCAGATACTAAGTCAGCGGAGTGTCAGCAGCAAGCGTTCAAATCTCTATTGAAGGAAATCGAAGGCAAGCAATCTTACGTCGATACACTAGGCAAACGCTTTTCGAGCATCCAGTCGGATTTGGAGCCGAACGAGAAACATCAGCTGGACACGGAATTACAGACTCTGGTAAAAAATGTTGCCTTGCTTGGTGATCGAGTACGTGGTGTGCTGGACAAGATTGTGGAGGATATATTGTGCCGGAAGAATATGCACAACAACCTGGACGTGACGCGGGCCTGGATCAAAACGAAACAGAACGATGTGAACAAGATTTCAGATCAGGTTCCACTACTATCGAGCAACGTGAACTCGGAGATCAAGTTGTGCCAACGTCATGCTCAGACGATCCGGGAGTTTGAGGAAAATGCCTTCAGGGACGTATCGAAGCAGGTACGCGAAATTATGAAGGACTGCAACGACGAAGGTAAGAAAAAGCTGGCTCAAGAATTTGGTGATATCGAGGTCAAATTAAGGGAGTTGGTAGATAGCTGCTCTCGGAAGATCGAATTCATGGAATGCGAACATGGTAAGCGATGCGAGTTCGAGTGTCGCAAAGATCGCGTGTGGAATTGGTTGAGCGAGGCCGAGTCAATAGTGTCTGCTGATATTCGCACCACTAGCTATGAAATCCTGAAGGATCAGAAACAAAAGTTTGACAAACTGTGTGCGGAGTGCGAAAGTATGAAGGGTATCGTGAAGGAGGCAGAAGATTATAAGAGCACAATTCTACCCACGCTGAATGAATTAGACAAAACTAACATTAACAACCAGGTAAAAGTGATGCGGGAAAAGTGGAATGGCATCAGTAATGTGCTAAAAGTGAAGTGCAAAAAGTTGAACGATCACCTTGTTGAGTATGAGGATGCAATTGCAAAAATACAGGGGTGTGCAACGTTTATTGCACAAGTGCAAGGCAGGTTGAAGGAAATGAACCGCCCGGTGACAAGCCGGATAGAAAACATCCAGGATTTTTTGCTGACATACGAACAAATCCTGGGTAGTTTGAAGGGCAATCGTCTGGAGATGAACACAATACTGCTAACAAACTTACCTCAACTGCGTGAAAACTCGGCCAAGTTGGAGGAAATGATAATGACCATCGAGGAGCAACTCCGACGGCTGAAGGCGATGCTGTTGTTGAAAGAACAGTTCATTGGAGCAATCAACGACATTGTGAAACTGATTGCAAAGATCAACAATGATTTCAACTCAGTGGATAATTTTAGTCCAACGGTTAATGAACGGCTTTTACGTTACGCTGAGATTCTTCAGAACATTGAAGAATGCGAAGGTTTGCTAATAGCTGCCACGGACAAAGGTCATCAAATAGCAAGCGATGGTACTGATCTCGATCGGCATAACATTATGGATCAGATACACTCGCTGCAGCAGCAGCTAGCGTCGATCAAACGCTCGATCGAACTGGAACAGGACAAGTACCAGAAGCAGCGTGCGTTTTATAAGACACTAACGAATGATCTTTTTGCACTGATAGACTGGTTCAAGGATAATGACGAGCACATCAAGTCACGCCCATTGTTCGGATTAGATTTGAAGTTGGCCGATCAGCAGCATAGCGCCCACATTGCGTTGGCCGGTAAGGCAAACATAAATCTCAAAATAATAGAAGACTTGCTGGCGAAGCTCGCGTATACAGACATCAAACTTCCTGACGATCTACAAGATATGGTGGATCGTGCAACATCGCTGCAAGAATCGATACCTCAAGAGTTGGTGGTCCGTGAAGCCTACTTTTCGAAGCATCGTCAATACCGCTCAGAGTTTCGCGATAGCATGGAACGCGTAAAAAAATGGCTCACTACTGCGGAGGAACGATACCAGCAAACGAAAACGTTCAGCTTCGACCAGGACAAGATCACAGTAGCGCTGAAGGAACTGGAAGATTTTCTTCAAGGGGAGGCAAGCATAAGAACCCTGCTGTACAGTAGTATCCAGGAACAGGCAGATCGACTGTGGAATTCGTTAAGTGAAATGGACCAGAACCAGTGTCTCAGTGAACTACAGCAACTGAAAAATCGACTGAGCGAAGTGTCACACCGAGCTGCAGTACAACAAACGGAACTTCTGGCAAACAGCGATCTGGTAAAGTCGTACAAAAAACTCTCAAGTGCGGTAAACAATGTGCTGGTGAAAAGCAAGCTGGACGATACGATTTTGACTATCCCAACGCTATCGGCTCGTATTGATCACATCAACATCTTGCTTAACATGCTGCAGGTGAGTAAAAATGATTTATTTAATATAAAATAAACATCTTTCTGGTTTTATCCTGAATTTTGTTGTAAATAACACAAATAATTTGTACGATACACGGTCACGCTATTAACATAAATAATAAGATTTTCAATTTTTTAACGTCGTTTGACGTTGCGAGAACGCGGCTTTCGTGAGCGTGATCTTGAGCGTGTTGATGACCGACGTTTCGAACGAGAACGTGTTCCACTAGAAGCACGGCGTGTTCGAGATCGTGATCGAGATTTACTGTTGCGTCGTTCTTTAGCACGTGCAGCAGCTTCCCGCTCTTCACGTTCACGTTGTTCACGCATTCTTCTATAGATCGCAATGGCCCGGATTTGTGCTGGACTGCGTCGTTGTCCCATACCTGGCCCCATGCACTCCATCTGCTGACCGGACGCTTGAGTTTCTACCGTTGAATCGTTGAAATCAAGATGCATGCTTTGCACTACCTCGTGTAGCTGTGCATGGAAGCGTTGAGTTTCGGGCGTGAACCATTTGTTTGTTAGCCCGTAAGCATTCCTCTTATTGTTCTCCCGAACAATTCCAATTTCGATGGCTCTTTGGAGTGCTTGTTTCACGGAGATTTGGGCATCTTTTTCGGATCGTTTGGGATTGATATTGAAATGTGCGATCCTGCGAACGATAGATGGAACAGTTTCTGAAAATAGATTATTTGATTACTAAATAAAGATAAGAGTACGTCTTGAAATACTTGAAATACTTACGCAAATCCCCGGAATTTAATAAAATGCTCAAAATATGGGGCATCATTTTTTCATACTTCTAGTTCCGTCTGGTTTGCTATGATAATTGTTTGATTGATATAAATATAAAAGCCTACTCAGATGTTTGAGTTGGATTTAAATATGATTTTTTTTGTTCATCATACGGAAAACATTAAAATAAGTTTCTTGTCCTCAATACTCAATTATTTTGAAGACCTGAAAAATAATTATATTTTTATACATGACTGTACCGGAAAACCCTTTAAAAATTGTTAATAAACCGATCGTTTGGAACTGAAGACTCATAATACATACATATAACAGCTATGCATAGGAGTTCCAAACGTTCAGACGTTGAGACAGACAGACTGTGACTGTTTATGACTACAGGAGTTGAATATCTTTCGTTTCAAGGTGGACATAAGCCTATCTTTGATGAAACGTGTTTCTTTGCAAATTGTTTCTTAAAAACCCAAATTAAAAAGGTTTATTGTTATCGTTAGAAATGACTTTTTTTTTCAAACGAGACTGATCATTTGTATCAATGAGAATTCTGCTGCTTGAGGCAGATATCATAAGCTAGATGGATGTTTCAGATTCCCGGTAAGATAATAGAATGGTGGTATCTTCGAACCAAAAGTTTTGTGAATTGGCATAATGTAAATTGACATTGCAAAGCTGCGTCTAAATATTGTTATCTTACTCTATACATTCATCAAGCTGCAGTGTACTAATCAGATATCAATCTATAAACAAGCATCTGATGTGAACAATTTTTTTCATCGAGATGATATAATGAGTTAGAGCTTCGTTATTGAACACCAAGCATATATTGATTGCTCGGTCCGACAATTCCTGCAGACAAACGACCTTCAAATTAGAAACCAGCTGGTGTGAGAAGGTGTGTCGCTGAAGCTGTTGGTTAAACTCAACACATATTGTGACACACAATTAGAGAACTGTCTGCCAATGTTTTGGTTTGGTCTACTGCTTCGGTGCAAAGATTTCGGTTGCTTGAGACAGGAGGAACAAGTAGAACGGTATCAAATATTTATTTATATCTCATACAGGTTGTCTGACGCCAAGTCGTTACCTGTTTAAAATATAACAAAGATCGGGGCGCCGACGAGCGGTTGTTTCATGCTGTTACACCATTTAGTTTTGCGCTTGCGAGTGGCGCTAGCCCAAGTTTTGTTTCCATTGCATGATGCACGAAGCCGTAGGACTTTCGCTCTCTTCGGCCACGAACGTATGCACGTGTTAAACTCTTTTTAATTTCTCATAGTATGGCATATTTTGAATGAATGGAGTACAGAAAAATGTATTCCAGATAAGCAATATCGGTAGGTTCAGATTCACAGCGACAGAACAAGCATGCCGATGACTTCAGTGGAATACTAAATGAGCACCTGATGGTGATGTCATACTGTTTTCGCTCGCCTAGTAGGATCGAAGTTTTCAAAACCTCAAAGAGTTGTGTTAGGGCCTAAAAATAAAAAAAATCGTTGTATGTGTAGTGTACGTTCTGAAGAAGTTGACCGAACAAATGTTGGTCATGCTGCTCAGTAACAGCCAGTCGATGAGATGTTCAATGATTGCTGCGAAGAGCGGATGCGAAATGGTCGAACGTGTTGAACCGTGGGATGATATTTATATTCGATGATCGCATATTTGCGCAGATTGTGCCGACGCGCGCTCTTCTAAGCGCGCAACGCGAGTTATAAGCCGGTTCGAGTGGCAGAGAAAAAGTCGTGAAGAAAAACAGAGTACAATAACGGCGTTTCGGAGAGAAGAGCGAACGAGTGGTTGCTGGTGGGTATGAGTTTTGCTGTGAACACATCGTAAAATTCATAGTGATGAGAGCATGCAGTCTGCTTTTAGATGATGATTTATGCTAGAATTGCCGGAAGAGGTTATTCAATGGAGAAAATTTCCTTACTTACTTGTTTGCTTACTTTTGGTCAAAATTACGACGTAATTGATTAATTATTGTAGTAATTAAAAGGATCATATTCGCCATGTTAGGACATATTCTACTCACGGATTGATAAACAATTCAAATACTAACAAATTTTATCGTGGATGATGTTGTTCCATTATTTTGCGGTAAACAGTTGGCGTCTATATTTCTCTTCAGATCTCTGTACGATTCTGTTGTTTTACTCTCGCAACGATTGTGAGTGATGCTCTTTTCGCTCTCGGTTATTTAGGGTAACATCTTGTTTCGAATCATCTTTCGTAGGTCAGTTGGTTGCGATTCTGCTAAAAATAGTTCATTATACGAATCGAACTAAGTTAGACAACATCTCATTCGCTGCGGATTATATATACGACATCAGTGAATAGGGCATATCTGGGGTAGGATGTAACTCATTCAAGCGTGACTGGAGTTTTAACCAAGAAATTACCGTGAAAGTGTGAAGTAAGTGAACCAGCTTAATGTGAATTTCGTTGTTTGCCTTTTCGTTATTCCTCCGTTGACACATAGGTGCAGCAAAACGAGCTCGATATCCTGAACGAACTATCGCAGAAGATAGTGGACCGTGCGGATCAGTACAATCGAGACAGAGTGCAGAAAGAAAACACGGACGCAAACCGTCAGTGGACCAGCAACAGTACTTTGCTGGAAAATCTGCGTGAAAATCTCGTCCTTCTGCAGCAACAGTGGGATCAACTGGAAAGCATTTTGCAGGAGTTGGAAGTAAAATCGAACCTGCTACTAGAGAAGGAACGCGGCTTGGACTTAGTGGTACACTCACGGGACCAGACAGAAGCAAAGAAGCACATTGTCGAGGTAAGTACGATAACGGTGTTTTGCACGCGCTATAGGAAGCGAGTTATAAAGCCCTGTTTTTACATATTTTGATGGTGATGGTGATCAAATGGTGATGATGGTTCGCGTTTAGATCAACTAATAATAAACAGCAGCGCTGAAGGCAGGAAATTTCCGCTTCTAAAATAGGATTACTTTGTAATAGAACACATTTTTTGCGCGTGTGTCATGCGATCCTGTCGGTGATCGTTAGGATTGAGATACCGGGCGTCTCCATGTGTTTTTAAGAGCGTTTAGTATGTAAAAAATCGGTGGCTGAATTCCGCCAATTGCTGCATTGTGTGTAGGGTTAGGGTTAGGAATTCATTTTTAGTAGATTGATTACTGTTTTTCGTGGCATACTGTCAGCTTGTTTGTGGTTGTACCTAGTGTTGGGCAAAGTGCGTGTGTTCGCACTGTGCGCACAGCACACGTCATTCTGCGCACAGCATCGCACTGTGAAAAAAGTGCCGCACTTCTTCGCACAGTACTAGGTGTGCGGCACTGTGCTAGAAGGGCTAGAAGTGCGGCACTGTGCTAGTTTCGCACAGCACTGTATAGTGCGTGTTCGCGTGAGCACAGCACATCAAATTTTCTACTTTGCCCAACACTAGTTATATCGTTTATTGATTCTGATTTTCCGGAAATTTGTTCATTTTAATTGACACCCATTGGGGACGTTCTCAATATTAGACAATGGGTGCGGCTACACGAAAAGACATGAATGTAGTTTCGTTAAATTAATATTATTATCTACGGTGCGGTTTCAAAAATGAAGGGAGTGCAGTAGGCAGATTGGGGGAAAGGCTGCTATTCACAAAGGATATGCTGTGATAGTATAAGTCAATAACAGACTTGGAGATAGTTTTAGCCCTGCATGAAGAGGACAGTCTAAAGGTTGTGCAATCAGTTTTCACTGAAGGACGTCACACGAGCCGGTGAGGTTATATATCAGTTCTGTTCGGTAATTTTTGAATGATTGATCGAATGATTAAATAGAAATATTGGATGAATTCGAGTCTTCAACTCATCGTAAAAATCGTAGCAATTTCAGTAGGTGGCAAGTTCTGTTGATTTGTAAAATATTGCATAATTTTTTGTTCATTTTCAGAACTTGCTGGAGGACAAGTCCGCCCTTGATCAGTTGAACACAAAATCTAATGCTCTCGCAAAAACTCTCATCAAAGCCCTACGTGAACAGAAGCTTCTACCGCAATCACTGGAGGAGAAGCTGACGCATCTGAACGACATAAACACACGGTAAGTGGCAAGCGGTAGCATCTAGTGTCATCGGAATGTCCGTTGCTCCGTTCGTTGTAAAGAAGTCTGGGTTTCCTGGTGGTTCCTGGCCATTTGCTGAACACCGTCTGTAAGATGATATTCACATCACGCCGATGTCTGGGACGTGCAAGAAGGTTAGCGGCACGCGAGACAAGCCAATGACAAAGTGAGGCTTTCGAGCATTCGTTTTAAAAAACTATGGTGCTGCTAGAATGATGAGGGAAGCCGAATGCCGCATTTGTGCACTGTAAAGTGTATGATGTCATGGTATCGGCTTCGGTAAGAGAATGCCAACAACAAATAGTCGTCATCTGGCCGGCTGATAGTGCGGCGCCATTTAGCAAAAGTGATACGGGGTAGCAAGAACGTCACGACGACAGGCACATATTGTTTTGAAAGGGAATGAGTGAGAGAAATAGAGAGAGACAGAGAGAGAGATAGCGAGGGATAGATAGCCAGATAGAGAGAGAGAGAATGAACTCGATGAAAAAAGTAGCCCAACAAATACAATGAAAAATTCGAATCGTCGGAATTACGGTTCTCTCATCGTTCTCTCACATGGAAGCGCTTACTCATCGTGGGGAGCCAAGAATTGCATTAACGTTGGATCATCGGTGCCTGTGAAACTGGCGAGAGAGCGTTGCGTTGAAGAGAATTATTGTAGTGAAATCGCGAGTCCTCACAGTTGGTGGTTCGGCTCATCTCGCATTCGTGTTTAGTTGTTGAAAGCTTATGGCTGTGAAGTGTTATATTTGAGAATATTTTGTTTAAAGTGCATTATACGTTGCAGTGCTGTGAAAAAGGAAAACAGCGGATGCAGATCAGCGTTATTGGATTGGAGCAAAGCTAAGGGATAGAGATTTTATAAAAGTCGCGGATAAACGGAATTACAGTGAACCGGCATAAAAAGGAACGTGATATATAAGCAAACGGCAAAATTCTATTCACAGTCGTTTGTGTACTGCCGGTGGCAGTGGATTTGTTATTTTATTGCTGTTACGCCGCGTGGCCTTGAACGCAGCATTTTGGAGAGAGAACTGAAGAGGTCAACAAGCTAATAACAATAAAAATCCATCAGATCTAACCATCGCCACACCTCAGCGCCTTCGAAGGCGCTGCGATATATTGTTGGATAGTTGAAGCGGGTGTAGGACGCAGTAGGACGGTTTTGGTACAAAAATCACATCAACGTTTACGCCTCGCAAGCAGACACATACACATAGCGCAACTCAGTTGTGTGTCGTGAGCGCCGAACCATCCAAAAAGGGGCCATAACGAGTGGCGGACATTCTGACGTCATCGGGTTAAATTTAAATTTCTTGATTTCGATATCTTTTTCATCACCGTCGTGCACGACAAGGTCGACGCGCAGCACCCAGCCTCGTTGGGGAAGAGGAAGGGAGGTAGGGGGAGGATTACTGGTTGTGTATAAAATTTTGCGCGTTGTGATTTTATATGCGCTCGCGATCATAGGAAGATCGTGTTTAGCGAAAAGCTTTAATTCTCGCTCTCATCGGGTCGACCCTGCGAAAAGAGGAAAAAGATATCGTCACCCGATGGTGTAGGCAGACATTTTATATTTTTGTTACTTTTGACACATTTCTTGTTTTTATCTCGTTGGGGTGGGTTCTTTCGTTTGGGGTGCATTTTGTTTTTGCGCTGTGCTTTCAGATTTTCGGACAACCTTACGCAGAAGGATCGTCAACTGCGTGAAATTCTTCGTGAGCTGCAGCACTACCTGGACCAGATCGGAGAGCTGGCACAGCGCATCGAATCGGTGCGAAAAGAGGTTTCGCACATTAATCCATTCGACGAGCGTCTCTATCAGACAGAAAAGTCCCTCAGTACGGCTAAGGAGGCGGCTGAAAACTGTAGCGTGCAGCGTGAGGATCTTCGTCGGCGAATAAACGAAAAGTATCTACCAGCGCAGAAGTTCGTGCCATCGGATTTGAAAGAGGGTCTAGAATTACTGGATCGCTCGCTGTCGACAATCAACGCAACAATGGAGGATTACCAGGGCGCGTATAAGAAAGCTAAGACAATCCGCACGGACTATTTCACCGTGTACGATCGCATCAAAACGTGGATAGAAATTGCTGAGCTGACTATTTCGAACCACGGCATCGATCCGAGCGAGCTTAAAAGCAAGTTGAGCGTGTTGATTAACGAGTTCGGCGACATCCGCATGGCTCATCAGCAGCTGATTTTCAATGGAAAAGAGATCATACGTCATTGCACGGAATCGAGCGACCGTACGGCGACCAAGGCAAACATGGACCAGCTCGCACACGAGCTGGAGAAAACGATCGCGTTGATCGAACAGAAAAACCAGACGGTCGATCAAATTCTTGGCAACTGGGCGAACTTCATGCGGTTGTATCAGTCCGTCGTCGATTGGTCGATCCAAATTCGCGCCTTGCTGGAACGTAAATTGCAGCTTAACACGCTGCACGAGGCACAACTCGCTTGTCAGAATTATTCTGTAAGTATGGATGATTATGCATGGCGAAACGGTCGATAAGAGCTTATGTGCGCTGTATACAAGCATGTTGTGTAAGCAAGGTTATTTACCTGTGAAACTTTTCTTTCCCACAGAACGCGGTTTCTAGTCTTGCGGAGGTATCACAGAATTTGAGTGAAATGAATCACGAGTTCGATAAAATAAACGAAGTTTGCTCGACAGCTTATCTGAAGGGCAAACTACACGAAGCCGAATCGATGAAAATCGACATCGAGACAGTGTTATTCGAAAGGGTAAGCAAGAGATCGGCCGATGAAGGTTTTCAAGAGCAAGGAATATTGTGAACGAAACAATGAAGTTAACATTTTCTCGTGGTGGGGCGCTGTGTTTCTATCGTTTTGTCATACAGAATCTGTTCCTTCACGAAACGACGGAAGAGTGGCAACAGTATGAACGGAAAATCGAGAGTGTTAAAGAATGGATTAAGGATTCGTATCAGGCCTTGAATTCGAGTGAACAAAAGAGCAAACCGTTGCGTGATCAGCTTCGCATTTTGGAGCAGATGCTGGCGGACATTTCGGCACAGAAGATCAAGGTCAACATGTCTTTGGAGAAGCTACAGGTGGGTGTTTTCGTAAACCATCACACACTATCAGCGGGAGTTAATGGTTTGGTAGGGAGGTGGGGGGAAGTTCATGAAAGAGATTACTTTTAATTCGAAGCTTAAGGTGTTGTTTATTTCACTGCACACATCTGTTCTATCCGGTTTATCCATATGCTCAGGTCCATTTCCATTCCGACATCATCTACACGGCTAATCCTAACATCGTACAGAGCGGTCGTGCCGTGATCGGCGACCTGGATAAGCTAAATATGGACGTGTTCCAAACGACGCAGAATCTGGATCAAGCTCTGACGCAGATTGAGGGTTGTCAAACGGAAATGCAGGCGATCCGGCAACGGATCGTGCACGAGGAACAACAGCTCCGGAACATCTTATCACCATTGCATCAATCGAGCGATAGTGAAAAGCTTGAACAGGTAAGTGGTTTGGATTGCATCTTGACTGACAATTCCTTGTAAAAATTCACCCGTCAACATCCACATGGAATATTGTAATACCCCCGATCTATTCACACACCGTCATTTTTATTTTCACTGCCGAGGATTTCCTCCCAAACATGCAAACAAACAAACGACGAATCGTACTATTCTATCTGGTATCCTCTCATTCTCACAACACCGACGCACAGACATAAGCACCACCAGTTTACATATATCCGCGTAGTGTTTAGAGCATATCATTCAAGGTTTCGGGTAGAGATGTGAATTGATAGGCGTGTGCTTTTAGGTTGTTTTTGTGTTATTCTTTTTTACTATCTCCTGTGCACAGCGAGAGTCATAAATATAATTTCAAGCGCACACAAATCTCGTCACTCGTTTAGTTCGCGACCATGGTGCGATCGTTGTGGCCGTTAGTGCTGTTTTTATGTTTCGTATGGATTTTAGCTTGAAGTGAGAAGAACATGCTATATTATCATCGGTATCATCAGCGTGGTTTGTCCGTTTATGTGAAGCTACATTGAGTAAAAGGTTTTGGATGTTAACAACCCTCAACACTCCCTTTTTGACAATTCACACACGATTACACACTACCACACACTCCCATTAATTTTTTTATTGACATACACCTAATTAAGAGCATTCCATCGATATGGCGATAGGATCTCACAATTTATTGCACTACACAATGGCTGAAGGAGAAGGAGTCATTACATTTATTCTTATATACCGCAACTCCAGCCACACACATATACATTTAGTTTTTAAACTGTAACTTCAGTGACACACGCAAAAATGACACACGCAAATCATACAAACTCACATCCTCTTTCATTGCTAGTATCATTACTGCTTATCACGCGGGACGAATGCGTCCGCAGCTTCACATTGTGCTCTTCAGGATGTAAGATGATTGAGAGTGTGAGGCCACGGATTTGTCAACATTTGTTCTGGTGTTCAATAGCATCGAATGCTTTCAGTTCGTACTTGTACATGTTTTGGATAACTCTGGAATGCTACTTTGCATGCGAAATTAAGCACGAGCACGATGAAAATGAGCTCCGGAAAAGACAAATCTATGGCATCCAATCCAAACAATACATTCGATCGTAATAACTTTAAGGTAGATGGACGCGGGAGTTGATTCCAGGTTATTGTTTTCCATTTCAATCGTGTCGTAAATATTTGAGATGGGTTTTTCATTTGTTTTTTTTTTATTCTTTTTTACTTTCCCTCATCTTAAACACGTTTTCCCTGAACCCTCAACTAATACAACATATCACCATATCATCAACAAACCATGTCCGTAATTTCTGCGCCTCTCGCTCTTTATCTATCTCTCTCCCTTTACTAACCACCTCCGTTGAACCAAACTAACAAACAAACTGTCACCTCGTTGTGCTGGTGATTTGCAATGCTGTGATGTTAATTGAACCGAACAAAAATCATTCGCTGCATTATTCGCTTTATTTTCACATACTGAATAATATCTAAAATGCTTCATCGGCACTCTACGCCAATCACTATCGACATCATTTTAATGAAAAATATTTGCATTTGGCTTGGGCTAACGCTTGATCGTATGGAACACACGGTGCAATAACTAACGTACAGGAATGTCGCGAAAGGATTCGAGGATTACAAGCTCAAATGAATCAACTGAATGAAAAGATTAAGCTGCTGTTACGTCGGGGTGCTCCAGACCCGTAACTATAGGATGATACCATTTCCGTAGATGGATATGCAATACCATGACAGGCCATGACAAACTTAAACCATAATAGCATCTTAGGACAAGCCCAGCCCGATGCTGGAGCGACATGTAATAATGGTTAACTGCAGTGCTCTCACGCACTAAGTAACAAAACATATAGAGACGCTGATCATGATCCTTGTTGCGGATGATCGATGAATGGCAGAGCCTTCAATATTTGTATTTATCGTAGATAACCTTTAGATTTTTCGTGCGTGCTAAGCGAGAATAAAATTATTTGTAATCGCAAGCACCTCGTTTTGATTACTCGTCGAAAATTCGTTCGTTCATGAGTGATAAACGAAAGAACATAAAATGGTTATTCGCTTCGTTTTATTTTTATTTGATTGCTCGCGATTACAATCTCATATGAGCATTTGATTCCTCTAGTTGGGTGACAATTCATAGTAGGCCTTTCTCCGTTATACGCTCTTGGGAACATCCGTGTCAAAAAACCAACAGACTATCGCAATCACTCTTTCTTTTTTCTTTTTATCTATCTTACCCTCTGAACTCATTTAAAAAAAAAACGTCTAGTCAAGCCTCTCATCCTCTGCCAAAACATACGTACCCTAAATTACAATTCCTCGAAAAATAAATTGCAAATTCCATCACTCAGGACCGTTCGATGCCGTTTGATTGGAGCGTAGAATGTTGCGATCAGGAAGAAAGCTCCCCATCGTCGACGCAACCGCTGGATGTAAAGAGCCATGTTGACATCCACTCGATACCGGACACCCCACTATCCCGATCACCGACTGGTGCAAGCATGGTGGTTGTTACAGCCGCTGCGCAGCCTCAGCCGTCCGTTTGGAGTAGAACTGGTGACGATCTAACGTATGCTGAGATTGTAGCCGGTCTTCGGCGACACCGTCAGTTAAGCACAGGCCAACTACAACAGGAGAATGTGACAAATATTTCGATAACCACTTCGCGGCAGCATAGTGGGCTGAACCCAATGAAATTGAATGCGTATGACTCAATGCCAGTGGGAATGACATCCAATATCACGCAGGCTTTTACTGTTCCATCGGTACATCATGAAAACTATCACGCAGCTAACACCGGAGCTCAGTTGATAGGCGCGTCGAAACCGACTAAGTATGCCCCTATGGAAAGAGATCTTCACCAGGAAGAACAAATATCCGATGGATCACCTTCCAAACCATCCAAACAACCGAGTCGTCATGCTGATACTGTCAATTCACTGGTCACCAAAAACATTAATGCTACCACTGTTGTGGAAGCCATCTCTATGCAGCCGATGGTATTTACACGTTCCGCAAAAAAACCCGAGATAACTCCAGTTGGCGTCCCTGCCTCTCCAGGAACAATGTCGGTGTGGTCTTTTGGAAATAAGACATACGCGGAAGTTTTGAAAGAAATTGCCGCATCAAAGCAATACCGCATGCTACAGCAGCAGCAGAAGCAACAGCAACAAAATGAACAGAAACAACAAAAACAACAACGAGGAATAAAGCCATCGGCATGGAGTGATAGTGACCATCGTGAACAACAATATAGCACAGATGAGCGGCAATCTCATACTGGTGTACTCACAAGTCTTGGAAAACCTCAATCGTATGCAGGTCATTCACGATCAAATTCGCGAAATCGCTCAGCACCTGAGAGTGTGTCTCGTGTAAACATTGTACGTAGTGAATATCATCAGCTACCATCTAGTCAAGTGCAACAGTTGTCACTATCAGCTAATGTTGAACGCCAGTTAACGTCTACAAAAGTTAGTGAGAAGAAAACAAAAGTGGTGTTGAAGCAAATGGTCCCACCAAACATAATTGAACGCAATACTGTTTCTACGTTGAACAAACAGCGTCATACGACGAGCGTAAAGGAACGTAAAGCTGGACGTGTTGTTGATCATACAAATACATCCGATTGCGTATCATCCGCCAAGTGTGATCAATCCGATAACACCAGTGTCATGAAGGCAAAGAAGACCAAAATCAAGCAGCTACAAAGCAAGGACGAAATATTGTTACAAGGGTCACATGAACCGAGTATGAACACGAATGAAGAACACCAAGTGCTTGTGACGGAAATCAATTTGAATAAGATCGAAAAAAATACTCACCAATCGGAAAGTCCAATGAAAACTGTGTCCATAGTGAACCTTACCGACCAACCAGAAGTGCTTGTAAGTGCAGAGACCAAGATTACTATTAACGTGACCGAACCAGTATGTACTGACGACGAGTTGAAAGGTGTAGAACAACCAGAGCATTACGTTACGCAGATTTGCCTTCATCAGGAATTAGGCCAACGTCGTCAGCGTATTCGCAGGAGTGCCAAAAAGAAAAACAGAACCACAACAACGCATAATCTGCTGGACATTAGCGCTAATGAACCGTTAACTTCACAACAGCTTCATGGTTCAAATAACATATCAACTGTGGAAATCGTTTCACCAAAAGAGAAAAATGTGTCAGTAGTAGATTTACGTTCTTCCGACGAGCATTTAACGGTTACGTCTATTGAGCTTAAGGGTACAGATATAGAACCCATCAAATCCTACAGTAAAGCAATTGAATTGCAACCCAGTAATGAATGTGCAAAGGAAGGTTCAACAATTCTTGATGATCCTGAACCTGATAGTTTTCCTCGATCCGATTTGTGGAAAAATTCTTCCATGCAAACGAAAGCGAGAGTTCTGATCGTTCAACCAAGTGAATTGAAGGAAGAATATGTCACGGTTGACAGGCAAGTTGGAGTTAAAGAGACAATTCGTCAAACACAGACTGTAAGTGTTCATCGGTCAGAGAATTCCTACACTACACTCACAAAAAAAGAGTGCGAAGAGGAGAGCATAGTCGATCGTAAGCCTAATGTAGAAGATGGCACATTATTGTACATTGAAAAAATCAGTGGTGAAAGCACTGAAGCAGACATAGCCGAAGATTGCATCGATACAGAGATAGCCGAAAATAGTCCTCCGATGAAGAAAAAAGGCATGAAAAAACAAATAAAAAAATCGACCGATATAGACCAACATGATGCTTCAAACAGTGGAACAATTATCGAGCAAAATCGGAACGAAGTTTTTAGATCGATACTCAAAGAAACAACAGACAACCAGGCTGGTGAGATTGTGTCGATTAGCGTTGCCAAGGATACATTTAATCTAACTTCTCTTACAAATAAGATAAAATTTCAAAGTTCACAAGAAACCATGGACGAGGTGAGCAAATCTGCATTTCCTGTACCATCTAAAGCAGAAGAAGTAGCACTCATAAATGCTCGAGAAGAATCGTTTTTAGCTGAGATGAGTGGTCAATCCTCCAATATTACCGTAGATATTGGAAAGCAACCGTATAGAGCACATATTGCTGCCGAACCTTCAGCAGAACAAATAAAGCCTGTGAATGCGCGAGAAGAATCAGTTTTGGCTACAATGGTTGGGTCAATTTCTAGTAAAAGCATTGACGAACCACATGAACTTTTGCTCCCAGTACAATTTGCAACTGAGGAAATAGAGCTTATGCATGCCCGAGAAGAATCGTTTTTAGCTAACATGAGCGGTCCTTCGTTCAATGTTACCATGGATGCTCAAAAGGAACCGATTGAAGGATCAATACTGGCTGAACCATCGGCAGAAGAAATAGAACTCGAGAATGCGCGACTGGAATCATTCTTAGTGGAGAAAAGTAGGCCAATTTATAGCAAAGTCATTGATGAACCACGAAAACTTTTGGTTCCAGTACAACTTTCAGCTGAGGAATTACATGTTACCGTAGATGTTGGAAAGACTCCGTATGAAGGTTTTATACCTGGTGACCCATCTGCAGAAGAAATAGAACTCATGAATGCGCGAGAGGAATCATTCTTGGCTGAGATGAGTGACTCAATTTCTAGTAAAACTATTGACAAATCACGAGATCTTTTACTACGACCTTCAGCTGAAGAAATACAAGTCATCAATGCGCAGGATCAAACATCTTTGGCTGAAATTAATATCTCATCTACCAATGTTGACGTTAATGCTAGATCTATAATGAACGAAGATTGCGTTCCAATTGAACCAATAGCACAAATAGTAACAGTCTTGGACGATCGAGAAGTAACAGAGCCCCTGAATAATGAAGGAAACCAGGCCAGTTCTACAAGCAAAAAAGAACCGGATCATTATTCAGAATTGCATAGAGAGTGTAGTAATGCAAAGCCATCACCCGCAATGAACATAGCTGAAGAAACGTTTGCTTTCCCACAAAGTGCAACTATTAAAGCGGCTATAAAGCCCACACCAATAAAAAGTCAAAAAAAGAAACAAAAGGACAAATTCAAGAAAATTAAAAAATCAGATGCTGCTAGTATGGTGGCATCCCTTGACGCAGAAAGAATAATATTTGAAGCTGAGGAAGCTGAGACTCAATTTACTCCAAAAACAATAAACCGCGACCAGACCCATCCAGCGTTGAGTTCCATAACAAAAGAGCAAATCGAAACAATAATAGTGGGTATAAATTTCGATCGACAAAAATCAATAACCTGTGCAAATGATGCTGACGCTGCTGCTGGTGAAATGTTCGCTTCTTTGACCGAGGAAGCGTTCGTCGTTAATATGCCCGAGAGTCCAGTAAAAAGTGTTAAAGAGTTCCGGAGTAATTTAGTATTCGAGGATTATGATTTTATGCACGATAGTCCAGCGAAGCGAATCTTTGAGACAGATCGTGTTGAAGGAAAAGCTCGCCTTAAGGAGTGCAAATTTAAACCAAAATTGGAAAGCATTCCTTCTGATGCGGATATGTTGGGAAAAAGTGAAAAAAGTGCAAAATCTCTTAACCAAAGTGAAACATCTTTTGCACATTCTACAACAAACACAACGATACCCGCGGAATTCAAGAAACCGAATAATTCAGAAAGTATTTATGTCGATTCAGGCAAGAAGGACAGTGATCCTGTACAGAGAATTGTGATCAACTCAAAGTGGCGTGATAACCGGCAGAAGATATCAATGATTACACATGAGGAGGTATTGCTGCATCCGGTTTCGCATATAAAAATGGAACTACCCAGAATCATTGCGGCAAAAGTAGAGAACGTGACAGCTCCGGAAGCAAACGCAAGTGTTGTTGCTCCACTAGAATCAATTGTGCAAGAAACGCCAACTAAAGAGTTTGTTGGGTTGGATGAAGAGCTGGTTTGTCCAGATATTGTAGCAACAGAAATATCGATGCTGGATGATTCTCCTTCAATCGTTTATGAAACACAATCCGTGGATGTGTTGGAAAAAGAAGCCTCTCTGCCGGGATACATTCACATGGTGCCAGGAGTGGAGATGGCTGTAGAGGCAAACCAATCGGATATGGTGTCTAGTTCATTGAATAGGGCTGAAAAGCAATCTTCAATCCAGGAATTGTACACAACAACTGCAACGTCGGTAACGTACCGAACAACGGCTATCACTTACATGCAATCGGATAAACAGGAAGAAATTAATGAAATTTATACGAGCCCCACAATGCTTGAGCAGAGTGTTAAATCGATTGTTACACAGGATCAGCGCAATTTGGACGGAACGGTTACTCTTTTAGCTAGTGCGCCTGAAAGTATGGGAAGTGAAGTGATGGCACACGGGATCACCTTTGGAAACACAAAAAAAGAAGACAAAAATGTGGTAGATGACTCTATTGCCAGTGTAGCTGAGTATGTTGAAAGTGCCAATCCATCAGAACCAACAATATTGGACAGTTCATTGTTATCGGACTTGAATCGTAGTATGGAAAAGGAAATGGTTCATTCAACGACAATAATCGTGTTGGAAGAAAGCAGAAGCAAAGCTGTTGAGGAGGCGATAGTGCGAGGGATGGCAATTAGTGAAGTGGCAAAACAAGCTGGTTCTTTGGAACTTTCAACCAAAGCAGTGGAAGTACCTTCTCCAGCAGTGCCGTACGTTGTAGTGCAAGAAATGGTTAAACCAGTACTTCAAGAAACTGTATCGTATAATCCGATTGAGATGGAAAATTCTATCCCACAAGATTATTGGCAATATCATGATTCTGAAAGGCATTATTTACACACTTTCGCAGTGCAGTCGGACGAAGGTCAAGGGGAAAAAACGTTGTTAGGGCACAGTCCTGATAACTTTTCTCCAACTGCAGAAGTGCTCATTGACAAATCTTCACCTAGGGATTCAAATGCGAATATCTATGCAAATAGTTTCACAAATCTTCCGGTGCCTGATAACAACAGTGAAAAAGAGCTTGCAGAAATATATCGTACTTTACAACAATCTTATTTGAGCTTGTGGCAACTACGTGATGCGGAAAAGAATTTTCAACTTCAACAACTTGATGCCAAGCAAACAAAGAGTAGCAAACAAGTAGATATACTTGCTAGTGCAACATACTTGCCCATTGAACGAACTGAATCGCTTGGCGATAAAGAAGCTTTAGCGAAGCAAAAGGTAGATCGTACATGCATGTCTAGCAGTGAGCTGGAAGTAATTAAATGTTTATCTCGTTCTATCCTGAATGATTGGCAATTGAAAGAGGCAGAATTGCGCTTCGAAAAATTAAGATCTATCGCAAAAGCCAATGATTCTGGAAATGAACATGAGACAGATGTACAGATACTACCAGTAGTAGATCATAAGGATATGCTGTCTCCGGTTGTAGGGGCAAATGTTGTTTTTAAAGAGAGCTGTCCTGTGGTTTCCCAATCAGCAAACTTTGAGGTTAGCAAGGGACAGTCTGAAAATATGAATGGCACAATAGTCCAAACTACTTCTCGAACTAGCGCTACTTTTCCAGAACATTTGTTTAAAACCACTGAAGATGAACTGATAAAGACTATGCGCTTTGAATCAGATTCTTATCATGATACTCATCACCTGCGTGATGGTGAAAGGAAACTAATTTTATTAAGACAAGTCGAAACCTCTGAAACTAAAATAAATTATGTTGGGACTAAGGATACTACGATGGATGCAGTACAAAATGTACTGTCCTCGGACAATGAAGAGCAAGAGCTCGTGCGACTATCAGTCTTGTCGAAGGTGGATGATTTCGCCACAGATGTAACAATTACTACTGCGGAAAATGTAACAATAAGCAATACGCCGTTGAAAGAGCAAGATGGTATTGAAATCCAAAGCAACGAGAAGCGAGAGTTGAATCGAGAGTTGAATGTAGTAATCAATGCTAGTCTGCTGGGGGTAAAAGAGAATGTATCGGATAAACTTCCAAGCTTAATCAAAGAAAATCAAGAGTTAATGATTGCCCAAACTTCACCTCAACCCACGGTAAATGAACTGAAAAACTTTATGTTTTTCGAATCAGTGTCTTATTGCGATACGCATCAACTGCGCGATGGAGAGAAACAACTTGCAGTTTTGAAACAATTGGAAAGCACAGTATTTGACACCGATAATGTTGGTACTAGTGATAGCGCATTGTGTGCAGTAGAGAAAGTATCAAGTGAAGATGAAAACCTAATGCAACATTCGGTCATACCTAATATAGAAAAATCGGAACCAGAAATTTCCGACATTCTGACTTTAAAAGTTTTGGATGAAGTTCCATGTTTGGAATTTGAGGATCTAGAGCTCACGATAGTCACTGATACACCAACATCAGAAGCTTTACAATCTTTACTACCAGAGAACTATCTTAATACTGAAGCAATATTAAGCAGTGACAAGCCTTTGGGAGGTATACATCTTTCTTGTTTAGACAAGAAGGAACTTTCGCAACAGCCAGAAAAACCAAAAATGGAAGAATTGAAACCAATAGTATCGGTGACTAATATAGAAGACACTGCTAGTAATGTGCAGATGCTGCCAGACATTTTAGTGTCGAAAAATACGCTCGTAATGGAAGAAATTTCACTTCAATTTCATGACAAAGAGGAACAGGAGCTTAACCAATTCACAGCAATATCAAGGACTGATTCTGAACTAGTGGTGTGTGCGACTACTGCTGAGCAACTAGTGTCTGTTGATAGATCTTTGGAAAATATACAAGAAGTTCCACGCTTGTCCAAAAAAGAGGATGACCTCATTCAAACCTCGACTGTGTCTAAAGCCGATGGTTTTCCTAATGAGTCTGTTGAAAGAGAAGTCCTTCCAGAAGCAATGATGGACGATTTGGATAAGATGCCATGTGTTGACAAAGAAGAACAAGGCCTTATAAGGCGCTCTGAAATATCAAAAGCCGAAGATGTTTCTGAAACTGATATGAGTGAATTTGCATCCCCAGTTGTTTTGGCAAATGTAAAATCCGTTTCTATTGAAGATCCATTGGATGAGCAGAATGAATACCTTTATCTAGACATGGAGGAACAAGAACTCATACGACTTTCAAAAATGTCAAAGACTGAAGATGAAAAATTAGTGACAGTTACTTCAAACCCTGTGCAGCACATAGAACACTCTGTACAGTCTCAGGATATGCAACAGTTTGTGATACAATTATCCGTTGCAGAAAATAAGCAGCCTGATGTGCATAATGAAGAAACAGTTGAAAAAGATGTAACAACAAAGTGTAAGAAATCGGAGGAAACTGTAGAATATCTTTTTGAAACAGGTGACGATTCGATAAGTAGTACTGATGCGTCGAGATCTGATGCACTCAGTTCAAGTATGGCGTCAGTGGTTAGCAAACCTGAAATATCATTCATAAATATTGCACTCCACAAAAATATGGCAACAGAAGACATAGAACTGATGGTGTCAAGCATTGAATCTAATGAAGGAGTTTTTGGCAAAACATCTTCCCCAGAGCAAGATGAGGGAGAGATTATTGTGGAAGGAAAATTACTGGTTCAAGTAAATATTCCACAAAAAGCTACAGGACAACTGAATGTTGTCGGACAAGACAATCGAAAGAAGGAAAAGAAGCGTACCAAAAAATCGAAACAGGTATCACAAGATTCTACAGTTTCGAAAGATTCAGCTTCTAGCATTACCGAGTCAATTTCGTTCACATCAAAGATCGAGCAAGAACCTCCGACCGTAAATGTATGGGAGCTACTGAAGGGCAAGAAAACTTATGCGGAAGTAGTGGCGGGCAAGGAAGCAGAACGAAGAAGGCTTTTGCAATTGAAAATATCGGAATCATCATGTTCAACTGCGGTACAAGAAGAGCATTCTAAAATGGCTACAGTTATTGAAAGTCCGGAAGAAAACGTAATTTCTCGTAATGAAAGTTTTGTTGAAGTTGAACTTAGGGATGAAGCAGACCTCGAGACTTTTATTGATACTAACAAGATTTACGAAAATATGATCTATGCAAGTACGTCATGGGCCAACGTAGTAGAGGATCATGGAATAGAATATGTCACCGATAGCAAGTTTAGTTCAAAGCCTTTGGAAGAGGAATCTGAAATACGAGAACTAATGTATAAAAATGAGGTTTCTCATATTTATGTGGAGGGAGTGGATCAAATGAAAAAAGATAAGCACAAAAATTCACCAACACGCATTCAAGATGAAACAACACAGAAGAAAAAGACATTGCCCATAATATCTTCACCAAAGGATATAGATCCATCCCAGTGTGTAGATGTGACACAACCTATGACTGACGAAGGCACTATATCCTCGAAGTCTACGATTTGGCAATCTGGACCATTATACGCAGAAGTTGTTGCTCAAAATTTTAATCGAGAAAACGATGTTCCAACTACTTCTATTACGTGCATTACGACAGTTCAGTTTGATAACGAAACGAAAATATCAACTACAGATCAACAATTTCAAGATTCTTCCAGTACAATTGCTACAGCGAGTGTTTCGGAAAATGTTTCAGGCTTTGTTTCGAAGGCATTGGGCGATGTTAGGAAACAGGACTCCAAAAAGTCTAATAACTTTAAGAAATCGCGAAAACATTCAGATGCTAAAGTTTCTGGCGCGATGATTGATAGGGACGTTGTAAAGACAAGCGTTGATGTAGCAAATGCTGAAACAACTATAGCCGAAGACAGTGAATCTGACTCAATGGCAATGGATACGAAAGATAATCAACAATCACCTGATGAAGTGTCTTTCAAGGTGAAGAAATCCCAACGAAAACATAAGAAGAAGCCTTTGAAACATGCTACTAGCGCCGAAGCATCTGAAGTTATATCAGTCGGAAAGACCTTAGATAAAGCTTTCGGTGTACCTTTATCTGAGTCTCTTAAAGAAATTGCACATCTTCATGAGCATGGTCATGATAACGTAGAGGAAATAACACGTAATGTTGATGAGGGTATGCCGTCACTTGTAGATGCTGAAAGGCACGTAAAGTTCTCAGTAGAAATTGAAATTCTTAAGAAGGTACCCCTGCCAGAGTCACCGAAGGAAATCGAACATCTTACGGAGCATAAACCATCTCTAACAGAATTAGAGTGCCCGACATCTGTCAAGCACATCGATGACATACATAACCAAGTGCATTTTGTACATGAATTGGCAGTAGTACCATCAGCGCCACCATCGGAGTCGGTTAAGGAATTTGATCGATTGAATCGTGCTGAAATGTATGCTCATCACACAAGGGTCGTTGAAAATTCTCATGTTCTTCCAGATTATTGTAACGAAGAGCTGGCCTTGATAAATGAAAATGCAACGCAACAAGAATATAATGAAAAACGTGTTAAATTTGATAATCAAGTTGAAATACTACCTGATATACCATTCTCAGAATCTTCTAAAGAAACGGAGAGAGAAGAGTGTGTAATAGAAGTGACAAAAGTCAGTGCTAGTGAAAAATGCACGATAAGGTCCGAAGTAGTCGATCTTCTCGGTAGTCCAAACCCCGTTGAAAGTGAGGAAGATAAACATGTTAAATTTGATCCTTGGGTGGAAGTGCTTCAAAATGTTCAATTTTCAGAATCAGTCAAAGAGATTACAGCTTTAGGAACAGAGAAAGAGAGCCAGCGTACTTTGGATCAGGAAACTTCGGTAGAGCAATGTTCGGAAATTGCTCTTCTACCAGAAAGACGCGTTTCTTTCTCCAAAACTGTCGTCAATATTGAACTAGAGCAGGAAGGTGACGATGGTTTCGAAGTGATTGATGTAGCTGAAGTACCAGAAGAGATCATTTATCCTAGAGATCCAAAACATGGGGAAATGCCTGAAAATCTTGCTGATTCGACGCCACAACCCCCAGGGACAGATGACGCACACGATCATTCGGAAATCCTCGTTGCAGTAAAAGAAATCGTAAACAATGTTTCTAAAAACCAGAAGAGACCCAAAAAGAAATCAAAGCATGTTAACAACAAGTACGATCCTGAACTAAATAGTACTCTAATAACCGCTCCTGTTGAGTCTCCAGTTTCTAGAGAAGATATTTTTTATGCCGAAGGCACTGTGCGTCAGCAGCATGTAATCGATCAAACCGTGCAAGCTGACTTGACCCTTGAAGTCGAATCCAGTGCTTGCCTAGAGCCAGTAGAATTTCTAGACGTTCAAGCTGAAGAACGTATTATATTACCGAAGACACAAGATCATGAAGTGAAAGATAATAAAGTTCTTCTAGGACAACCAACACCAATTGCCAAAAGCCATTCTACGGAAGGTACAATGGAACATCATGCCAATGAGCTAGTGGAAATAGAAATTGATTGCAAGCTTGTTTTGCCACTTCGCGAGACGAAAGAAGAGTCGAAATGTAAAAAGAATCAGTTGCGAGTCGAGTTTACCACGGTTGAAGATACCGCGTCTTGGAGTAAGATGTCTGATGAGAATGATACAAGAGGTGAACCATCGATCGTCGGGGATGAAGCTTATTTAGTGCAAGGGGTTTATTGCATATGGCAGGACAGAGGTTGGCTTGATCGATCGTTCTACGGACAGGCTGAGGAGCGTTACGCACTGGCTAATGTTCACCATGCGTTCAGTAAAGATCAACAAGTCATTACCGAACGCGCGTCAGGCAGTTTGGCCACGGCTAATGACACCAACACATCACCAACAGCAACAATAACAGCTGCCATTGCAGCTACTAACAATTTACTAACACCAATACCCCACATCCTTTGCGAAGAGTTATCGCTACCACAGGCCGCGAACAACACAAGCGATCTCCTATCCGTTCCAATCCTGTCCATTCCACTACCAGAACCCTCCGTTTCCAATCTTGTTTCTGCCAGTCCTGTTCCTCCTTCATCCCGTGATCCTTCATTAGGTTCAACGGACAGCGTAGAATTAAATAAACAAAATGTGGCTGAATGCACAAACAGTAAACAGGTGACGTTGTACTTCGTAGATGTAGTTGTTATAGTTAAGTTTAATATTAGTGTTATGTATTATTTGGTTTTGCTGATCACATTTTAGTTCATTTCCATGTTAACACATTTGCTTAATTTTTACTTAATTATTTTATTGTTTCCTTCGAATTGCTTTCGTGTGATGATTATTTTAAAACGTTCCCAGCACGTGTAGTTTTTAGCTTATAGCTTGTACGTGTAATTAGTTGAATGTATGATTTTTGTTACGTTTGAACGTTATCTGATAGTACGGCGTTGATTCAATCATTTGATCGGCTTGATCATTCATTATCAGTTTCTTTGTGTAGCGTGAAATTTGTGTACTACTTCCCGACACATTGTTCCAAGAATTCATGTATATTTGACAATTTTAACCACCCTGCTGTGCTATTTAGTGTAAGGATTAATATTAAATTTTCGAAAAGTTTTGTTATCATTAAATTGTGTCTCGCTACTCTGCCGCTCTTTACAGAATCAGTAGCTCAATCACAACAAACTTATTAACACAAAAACGACGGCGAACTTTTCATGTATCATCATTTCACTACTGACTCAGATGTACGCGCATGTACTGCAGGTTCGGACAAAAATTAATAGAAATTAGAATAATAATACTGATAGAAGATATGTACCATGTAACTTATTACAAAATGTTGTCGTCAAGTTCAAGGTGGTAACTATGAAATGTCAAGTGTTCATATTTTCTGGATGTATCTATTATGCCAGCACTATGTTCAATATGGTAAAAGTGCGTCCTTCAGGCAGTAGTCGTTCAACCCAGTTGTGCATGGTCAGATAATATAACTGTTCTGTTCAGTGGTTCTAATATTTGTGTTGTGTTATGATATTTGGTTCGACTATTTTTGGAAGGACCTTCGGTCGTTATTTTTGGCACAGTTCGGCAAAAAACAGTTAACACCAATGCGCGGAGCAGTTTTACGTTTAAAAGCGATGATGAGCAAAACGAAAGCAATGTTTGCCTTTTAGTGACGTTTTGTTTTTTTTTTTAAGTTTTGTTTCAAACCGAGTGTGCGCGTTGTGAAACCCGAACACTAATCCGTTTCGTTCGTTTTCTACACGTCTTACAGGCACTAGCGCAAAGTGTGGAAAGTATTCTGGACTCGCTGATCAGTGCAGAACTAGAAATGAACAATTTACCGTACGACAACGTGAACGATCTCATCAAGGGACTTCAGGTATGGCGAATTTGATTAACTATAATGTAATATGATTATTATATTTGCCGAGCAACTATTACAATATTGTATCCCCATTGCAGATTCTTATAACGAACCTAGCCGAGTACAAGCAACAGAATTATACCATTGCGAGATCTTTACCGGATAACGCGGACAGTCATGTTCATGCAGCGGTTGAACAGATTGACGAACGGATTGATTTATTACGACAACGAGCTGAAAATGGCCTCGAGAAGATTCAGGTTAGCTTATCAAAATAGTTAGCACATTTACAATCTGTGGAAATTCGCAGAATGATGTAACTTGTAGACTGTGTCGTTCTCGTTCATACAGCAAACGTTAAAACAACGAGAACAAAGAAAAGAAGAAATTCGGGACTATCTGAGATTGTTAGAGGAAATCGAACGATGGCTTTCTAGTACCAGCATACACTTAATGGAAGTTAACGAATGCAGTACGGAGGAAGAAATGCGACGACGAAAAGAAGGGGAACGTGCGGTTTTGAATGACCTACGTGATAAAGAAAGCTTCTTGAAGGATGTGTTAAAAAAGACAGAACCGTACCTTGTGTATACTGATGTAAGCGATCAAACAGTAACGCTGAGGGAAAACTTGATGGTGTTGATACGTGTTCTCCGTGAAAAGGCTCTAATATTAGAGAGTAACATTCAACGGTTAACTGTCCATTTGGAGCCCGCGCCAATTCAGATGCAACCACAAACAGTAGACATAGAATGCCAAACGAGTCCTGTGACATCGCTTGAACCTGTTGCTGTGGCTGTGCCAATTGAATCGGTGCAGCCATCTGTGTGCGTTTTTACACAAGAATCATCTGCACAAACGCAAGCAGCATCGGAACACATAATCGATAACTTGTTGATCATACAGTCGGTCGCTAATGGCCGTGAAATTGTACAGATCTCAAATGTACCACGTTCACATGGCATCGCCGGACATCAGACGGAGGAGTCCGTCGTTGTAGAGGCAAAATATACACAACCAACGGAAGGAAGAGAATGTGATCGATCGTCGGAATTATTGGTGAAAAACATACCAACTCAATTCGAGACCACATTTACCGAGCCGGACGATTCGACCACGGAGATTATAGTGAATCGAGATGGATCAAAGAAAATCACCCTACGTAAGGTGGTACAGCCTGCGCAATCCATCGAATCAATGACCACTGGCAAGGCCTCGATTATCACCTCGGTAGAACTTGCAGCGCAGCAGGCAGAATCGGCAGCGATTAGAGGTGGCAATGATGTGGTGGTTGATGTTGAAGGTGTTGATGTTGTTCTGGAAGAAAGCAATAGTGCCACTAGCAATGAACCGTCAGATGTGGCAATAGTAGTTAATTCACCGTTGTTGTCCAGTGAGTCACCGGTGCAGGAAGCAGCACATGCAGTCATTGCAGATGTACTTGACGAACTAGAGAAGAAGATGATCGCGACAGAGCAGGCTAACGAACAGCAGTCGGAAGAACCGTCACAGGTATTCGATTCACATGCACAAACCGCACCAGTAGAGTTGATTGCTTCTAACGTTGAATCACAAACTAGTACTAGTACAATATTAGGCGATGCTGCTGAAGCTGTCACTGTCGCTACTGACGATGTTGCCAGCAATTCCTTAAGCCTTAACGAACCACTTACAGCCGGCGAGGAATTAAGCGTAAAACCAATAGAATCGATTGAAGACATCTGGCCGCCATCGGACTATGTTGTAAACGAATCAGTTCCTGCAAGATCGATACCCATGCCACCTGTGCATACTGGTTCGACAGAAACAACTCCCGGTGCTATCGAGAAGCAGGATAGTACAGAAGCACAACAATTGTGGCCAACAAGTACAGAACGTGGTTCAGATTACTTCCAAATAGAGCCAAATGTATTCAAATCATACAATACAGCCATAGATGAATCGAACATAGTCCCTATCTTAATGGAGAATCAAATTGTAGAACACGTAGCAGAGGATCGAGAACAAGAAATCGAAGTGCCTATCGTGGTGGATGGTGTAATTCGTGTTGCAAGCGAACCGTTACTGAGCGAGACTGGGGAACTGAGTACAGAAAATATATCACAGGAAACCGACCGGTCTCATGAAGATATTGTTTCTCCAGCAACAGTGGTAACTACAGACGATATAAAGACCTTAGATAGAAGCTCACATGCAAAACCATTGATAATGGAAAGCTTAGATATTCCTATTGCAAGTGATCCATTAGACCTGGTTGCAGATTCGAATATAGTACACTCCGATCCTACAACAACGGTCACGCGCACCATCGATACGACTGAAGATACAGATTGCTGCACAACATTAGTGGAAACAGTATTGATAACAAAAAAGACAACAACGGAAGAGATTATCGAGGTACCGATGGAGGTAGAGCAAATGGACAGTGCTGAAGGAGATGAGCAGGATGAAACAGTTGTGGTAGAAAAAGTGACTCACTTGACAACAATTGTAAAACGAGTTGTAGGAGAGGACGTAGAAAAGGAGTATACTGAAATTCCTGCGATTGAAGAAGTACTAAGTGAACCAATTGCTGAAGCTATTTTAGTGAAGCAAGGCTTGAATTTGCCCATAAATGATGAAAATAATCTTGAGGTTCAGGTTGCATCAGTTGGTGAAACGCAGAGTTCATCATTAAAAGTGTCTATGACAGTTGATCCAGCTGATACGAAAACAATAAGCGTTACTTTGATCGAAGTGAAATCGCCCGATAGAGTTTTGCAGAGTGAGACTAAAGATTTGTCTGAACCAGAGCCAGTAAACTACGAAGCAATTTCGGAATTGAAGGCCGTTGAAATCGACCCGGGTTATGAAGCTGATAAAACTACTGTGGAAGGAGAACCTGAAGACAATGATAAAGATAAGAAGAAACGTAAAAAGAAAAAGAAAGGCAGAAAGGAAAATGAAAAGGCCATTAATACTGACCATTTACCTGTAGATTACACATTCAAGTCTACGGATGAACTGACTACCGAAGATCGTTTGTCCGAGGCACAAGAGCAAGAACAACGGTACGACTCGTACCAAAGCTTCACAGAAGATGATCAACCACATGTCACCACTATTAATGTCATGGAAGAAGCAATAGCGCCAGAGATCGTCGAGATACCAATTAACATTCGGGATAATATTGTAGTGCCTACTGAAGTTGTCGAGGCGGTATATATCGAAGACGTTCAACAGCAAACAACACCTATTGAGTATGTGTCCGAACAGGAAACAAAAGACCTAACAGATATTGAGATAGAAAAGATTACTTCTGAACGATTAATGGTACCGATCGATTGGGAACAACGATCAATGCAAACATCTCCTGAGCCAGAGATTCAACGTACGTCTCAACAGACTTCTCCACTGATCGTCGAGCAAAATGAAATGCCGACTGAGCAGGAGACAAAAGAAATACAAACAACGATAGTCGAAGCAATGGAAATTGAAACGCAAACCTTGGAATCTTTGTATTTGGTTCAACAAACTGCACAGACTGATGAAACAACAGAGTTGGCAGATATCGCCCGTGAGATAGATACAGTCGACACTGCAAATCAAACAGTTCCAGTTGAAACTAAAGAATCTCAACAGCAAGCTGAAAACACAGAAGAAATTGTTGGGCCTATTTTGGGTCAGATAGTGAAGGAAGTTATCGATCCAATGTCTCTATTAAAACTTCAATCTGTGCAGACCAGCCCGGTACACTTCGTTGATGAATCAGTGACAGTAGAAGTATGTGAGGTCATTGAGAAATCTGATGAAAGTGCTCAAACAACCTTCCCGGATGTGCAGGATGCAAATGTAGAAACGGAAACGGTACATGTTGAAGATCGTGGAAATTCTCCGTCCGCTGACCCGTGTTTCACAACCAAAGACATGCCTTCGATACCCCAACCTGTGACAACTATTGATTCTGCTATCCAAACTAGCTCTATGCATGCTGTGGAAACAGCAACAGTTGTTGCACCAACGTGTGAAATCCAGGATGAATTTCTCATACAAACTTCAGCGAAGAACATTCCTACTATGGAAAGCATCGATATACAAACAATGCAAATACCAACGATAGAATCGGACACCCAGACTAGTCCAGTGGCAGTGACAGAAATTACCGAAACTGTAACCATTAGTACTCAAACTAGACAAGAGCAAGCATCGGCAAAGGACATCGCAGAAGATGATGAAAACCAAGACAACATAGAAAGCAGTAAACATTCTAAGAAGAAAAAATCGAAGAAATCTAAAGATAAATCAATTCCGATAGTAGTGGAAGTTAGTACACAGATGGTCGTACCAAGTGTTTGTGCCGCTGGTGAACATGTCTCAGAATCTGCACGAAGTGAATCAGTGACAGTAACGAAATCGATCATAGCCGATGGGAAACCCATCGATGGGCAGGATGATGTTGATTTAAACATTCAACTGAACATTGATCCATTGTTTGGAACGATAGAAGAAAGATCAATGCTGTCCTTCCAAAACAAACCCACAGTTACGATCAGTTGCCCTATCTTCAAATCGCTAGAAAGCTTACAAAATCAAAACCTACAGTTGAGTTTATCAGATTGCTTCTCAATCATCAAATCGCAGCAAAATTATGCAGAAAAACGTTTGATACCCTGGCAGAATATCAACGAAATGTTTGTGAACACAAAGTTCCCGGAATCTGCCACAATGGACGATGGCCAGTATGGCCAGTATCAAGATATATCGCTATGTGTGCCAAGAGCAATTACTGCAAATTATGAAGATGCTGCAGAAAAAGACAAGCTGCAAAGTATATTACAATTGTTGCAACAACAAGAAAATGATCCAATTGCACAACAACACTTACTCTTCGATGTGGTAGAAAATGTAATGAAATCTTTGGAAGATCTAAATACAGCCATGAATGTGGTACATGCAAGCTGGCAAGACAAAACGACGGCCTTAGATCGTGCACAGCTACATAGAGTGTATAAGATACGATTAATTCGTATTGAAGAGCATATTGTAAAAATCATCACTTACGTACAGCGTTCCAAGACCGGTCTGAATAAGGAAGTTGATGAGTGTCTGAATCATTTGCTACGTCGAGTAAAATCTCTCGAAAAAAATGTTGTGGATGAGGAGAAAAAGAATGATGAAAATGCCTCCGTTATGCGAAGGATAGGTGATACTGTGCGTGATGTAAGTAATCGACTCGAAACAATTGAGGGAATTTTTAATGAGCTCGTTGCAAACGATGCGTTGGCCATTGTGACCAGACTTCGTGACTTGGAGGATGTCGAAACACATTATCGGTCTATACTAAACGTTCTGAAGACGATAACGAATGAATATAATGGACAAGAAGCAAAAACTGCGGATGATGGTACAATATCGAATGAGTTAGATCGTATCGCTCAACAACTTCGTCGATTGGAGAATGGAATCGTGCTGGAAAGAAACAAGTTGGTGCAGCTGGGTAGTTTAGCGGATGAGTACGAGCAGACGTTGCTCGAGTTCCAGGAGATAACCGCTACTGCAGACATTTTCATTGAAAACGAAATAGTCACCAACTCGCTTGAGGAGCTGCAAGAAGAAATGCAGCGGTATCGTAAATTCTTCGTCAATTTGAATCATTGTAAAGCTATTCTAGAATCGCTAGAAATCAACCTAGATCCTCTAACACGGCATAAGCACGCTGAGTTGCATTCTACGCTATACAACCGAACGAAAGTTATTCTCGAGCGGGCCGTCGAAAGAGCCGGAAAGCTTGCCCTGGCAGCATCTCGATGGACCGTGTTGGAAAAGGAAATGATCGCCGAGAAGCAATGGCTGCAAGTAGCGCAACAACGCGTACCAAACTTGAGTAATGTTTCATCTCAAGACTATGAGCGGTATATAACAATGTACGAGTCACTGCATCAGGACATTGGTAATCATTTGACCAAAATGCGATCGCAGAACGAGACAGCAAGACGGATGCAGGAACTCATCTCGGCACCTATCGTCGAAAAGGAAAGTAACGATGCGTTGGTTGTGGCAATGCAACTACGAGAGGAAGTATCGCTGTATTTGAGTTTGCTAACAAAGTTCAAGACCCATTGGAATCGCTACAATGTTCATGCAGATAGGTTGGGTGACTGGTTAGATTTATGCCAAGGAAAGTTAGCCACCATTGCCATCCATAAGATCTTATCGGAGACCTCGGTTGAAGATATGCGAACGTTCTGGGAAATTAAGGCTCAATATGAAGTACTCAACAACAAAGTGTACAACTCTGCATGTGATACATTCGATCAAGCTTTTCAAACGATTCCAGTAACGGACGAACAACTGCAGCGTCAGTTGCATGGTCAGCTGCTAGATAACTGGTATGCGGTAACGAATCGTATCGATGTAATACAGAGTGACATTGCTGAATCGATGAAAACTAAAGTGACTCCACCAGGTGATAAACTCGCGTTCATTGAACAAGAATTGCAAGATATTGCTCAGGAGTTAGACAATAGTAAAACTGTGCTGAAGAACCAGGAAGATCTGTATGCGTACATAGAAAGGATACAAACGCTTCGAACACGGATCCAGTTAATCGATACAGAGCTTATAGGCCAGTTTGCCCTGGCTCTCGACTGTGACACGGAGAGGGTGAGCACCATTTTCAAGATCTCGCGCAATTTGTCTCATCAGATAGCCGAGGAGCTTGAAGCGGCCGAAATTTTCTACAAGCGTCTTGACAACATCGAGCTGGGTATCAAATCCCAAGAGCAGCGACTTACGGATATCTCTCGCCTGCTAGCAGACTGCGAAGGTAATGTTAATGGTAACCGATCAACCATTGAGAAAGCATTGGCAGACTGTAAAGGATGTCAGGATGCGCTCGGTCCGTGTTGGAGTGAAATGATGCGCCTTAGGCAAATGCTTCATACTTTACCAATGAACCTTAAAGTGTCAGTATCGCCGTTGCAAACTGAGCGAGATTTGTCAACGCTACAAAACGTACAAAGTGATATAGAGCGCCGGTCCGAGGATGTGATGACGTTGCTTCGAAATCGTCTGGCATTGTGGAATAAATTTCACAAACAGCTCGACATGATTCAGGAGCACGTGCAGGAAACGGAGTTTATGATAGAACTGCTACAACTGCAAGAGAGTGCAGACTACAATCGATTGCTTAAAGCCACCGAACGATTGGATGTAAGAATTTTAATCAAATATACAGGCTTCGTCAATAAAATTAATTTGATACGCTTTTATTCCAGACACTGTTGATGGATATTGAAAGCAGAAAGTGTATGATTGAAGAGCTTCACACAATCGCCCAACCGCTGGTCGAAACATCCGACGAAAGTGTATCCGCGGAGATCCAGGAATCAGTTCAACAAATTAGCGTCGTCTGGGAGAGTACACGTGAAAATTTGCGCGACTTATGTAATCGTTACGAAAAAGCAGTTAAGCTATGGCAACACTATCATGACGTTTGTGAAACCGTTAAAGACTGGCTGAGCCACGAGTTCACCGATTACGATGAGCTAGGTCGCTTAGAAGAACTTCCGCAAGTAGAGGTGTACCAGCAAGCGTTACTTGACCATCGTCAGCAAGTAGAAAAATTGCGTAAATTGATTGGAGATATAAACGAGCAAGTCGGATTCAACATCGGCGATACGCTGCTTGCGGAGATCGAGGAATGTAGCAAGAAGCTGGAGGACATCGAAAAGAATGTCATCGAGCAACGAAGCAAGGTACATGAAAGAGAGGTGACTCGCACAGACAAATCCTATGCCGTGCAATCATCTCGAAGTTTATTAGACCACATTCAAGAGGTAAGCTTGTTTTTGAAACAGAAACTGTTTTGTTTAAAGAAGATTGACCACACCTGTGCTTATTCTTCATTGCAGAGCCTACAGCAGACATTTAAAACGCAACGAAATACCGATGAAAATTTGTACAGCAAAGTATTGGATCTTCGCTCTTATATGTTGCGTTTGTGTGGAACAAAAGCACGTTTGAAAGACATTCAGAGCTCTATAAACGAAAGAGATCAACCTGATGATAATGGAAACCTGCAAAATCTTCACTCAATTTCGCAAAACCTTCTCCAGGATACATTCCAGCAATATCAGGAGCTTGTGCAACAATTGATTTTGCAATCAGAAGATGATGAACGATTTCTGGATTTCTGGCAAGAGTATCTTCAGTTTATCATGACTTTCTTGTCCGCACATATTCCTAGTGACTATGGTCAGTTACGAGTGTACCGTGAACAGTGTAGGCTTATTAAGATGCTCTTAATTAGTTTGAGAAAGGTGTTGTTACAAAGGAACAAAATCGATGTACGCTTGGTGGAGCGATTCAATGAGCTGAGCCAATTGCACACAGATCGGATTGATCAATTCACGGAACGCATCACGGAGATTGACAATCGCCTTTGGCACTGGGAAAAGTTCCGCACATTCGGTGGAAATTTGTACGAGGCGTTGGGCAACATCGAACGCGAGAAATTCACTCTGCAGTTGGAGTACATCAATTTGCAGGACTTGCCAAAGCTGATCACAAAGGTCAATGGGTTGCTGGAACAGTTTCCTCGACTGGATGGAGATGTGAGCGCAATGAATCAGGAGCTGGCACAGTTGACACTCTATACAAAGGACGAAAGCACATTGGTTGGAATGCGAAGTGAGCAGGGTAAAATAACAGAAAAGATTGTCAAGCTACAGGACAATGTGGAAACGTGGAAAAACTTCCTATTCGGTATTGATGAGTTACATGAACGTTTTGTGAAGAAGTCTTATGAGGTAAAAAGAAGCTTACAACAACTTCAGGAATGCCTGGATGAACTGGAAACAGAATCCGGGACTATGGACCATCGCCTAAGCGGTGTAAATGCAAGGCTAAATCTAATGAAAAACCATCATGTGCGCTTGAATACGGTACGAGCGAATCTGGGAGAGGTTGGCCAATTGCAGGAAGAACTAAAAGCATGCATCAGTATGTTTGATGTGCAACGACTGCACAAGCATGTCTGGATGTTGTGCCAATTCTTCAACAAATTAGAGCAACGCATCGTACTATTGGTTAAACGCACTGAAGAAGTTTCCCGTAACAGAAAGATTTTCATGGAACATTATCAATCATTGGCAGAGTGGATGCAGATGTTTGAGAGTAAACTGAACGATTCTAACAAATACGATTCATGCTCCGATGATCAAGAATTTATTCGCGGTATGGAAGAATCCATGCGTCAAGAATTGGTACTAAAGGAGTGTGAAAAAGATTGGTTGACAACAATGGGGAAGGATTTGCTTATGCATTGCTCAACAGCAGAAGAAAAAGCTGAAATTATGAATCCTATGGAAAAACTTAATTCACAATGGGATTATATGTGTAATTTATGCAACAATCGCACGCTGAAAATATCTGAAATTGGAGTGACGATGCATACACTTGAAACTCGCATCGCTGAAATAAAAGCCTGGATGGCTACAATCGAGCATGAGCTACGGATGCCGTTTGTGATGGACAGTCTCGCGAAATCTAAATTGGATGAACTTTTGGATGATTATGAAAAACTGCAACGTTCAATCGAAGGCAACAGTGGCAACGTGGCGGAAGTACTCAATCTGTGTGAAATGCTCTTCATTGACGTACAATCGTGGAACATACACATCAACCGACGTAGTGTTCAGAATGACGCAAAGGACCTGGACTGGCGTTGGAAGAACGTATGCATGGAATCTGGTCGCCGGAAACAAGACCTGCTGGCGCTCTGGAACATGTTTTTAGAGTTGCAAAAAATTGTAGAATCTCATCAGGACTGGGTTCAAGAACAGGACGAAAATATTCATCGTCTAGAGCAATCACTGAGTACCTATAACGGAGATCAAATGTCAGAAGAGTTCGAAAGTGTAGCGATTCGAATGAGTGAAGTTGTTGCGCAGGAACCGATTCAATGCATAATGCGAAAATTGTACATGTCGCTTGCCCATAACGATCGGCTATCGAGCGAAGGATTACGGTTTATAACTGTACCAGCACATCGAATGCTCATCATTTGGGAGCGATTGCATTTGAAATTGTCTACTATACGTACAAATCTAGAGCGATATAGATCGGAGTATGGAACATTCATTATGGAATATGAGCGAATTGTCCTCGCACTAACGCAGATCGATGTGCAAGTTACACAAATCGAACACATACCATCGGAGGAAACGGCAGATGATTCTGCATCTACTGAGACGCGTATCCAACATCTCCAGGAATTGCATAGCGAGTTATTACACGTTGTGAACCTGTTCCAAAAAGAAGACACGCTGGGAAAAAATATAATAGAATGTCACTCGACCAACAACACCATGACAGAAGATATTCGGCAAAAGATGGAGGAGTACCATTTACTTGGCCAAAGCGTCAAGAAACGTCTCGATGCTTTACTAAGTCGCGCAACCGAAGCTTTCGAGATGGGTCGCGAGAAGGAAATTGCCGTACAGGTGAACACGCTACGGCTGGAAAGAAGTGAATCAATCACAGCTAAAGATGCATACCGTTACCAACTTGAGATGGCTCTTTCTGAGGCCGGAGCCAATTTACTAAAGCTGCAAGATGCAATCGAGGCCATTAATGCCAACAACTTTGTATCGTCGACCCAAAACGTCTCGAAGGCATCCGCTGCCTGCGAATCGTCGATTGAGTTGATCAAGCATCTTAATATACTGTTGACATCCGAGTGTCAAGCTACGGTGGAGGAAGCGTATAGCGGGCGCGTGGAGGAAGAAACAGGACGCTACCAGCATTACCTGTCTGAGTGGGAAAAAAAACAGAAGCAGCTGGAAGAGGCAAGGTATGTGCAAGGTCATTTTGTTTTGTGCTTAAGTTTTCCGACCTATACACTAATATAATAATCATTTTAAAAATTTCGGCTGCTTTTTCCATTCATATATTTCTATTTCTCTTTCTATCCACCTTTTTTATTTTCTATCACATAACATGTGGGCATGACGAATGTACTATAATCTCTCACGTGTTTATCACGCTGGACACATTGCTGGATTCATTCGCTATACACTTTCTACTCTGCTGGTTTTCTGACAACACACTGTTCTTCATTATCTCGTCTCTCCGTCGCATCGCAGGATAATTCCTAATGCTTACAATCTTAACTGTGTGCAGTAAGTGCTATTTCATCTTCTATATAATAATACAAAAATCTTTTCCCATCGAAAGTGACTATTAACGATTGTTGATTACATTGATTTCTTTCTTTCTGTAGCAATGCGGACTACTTAACGTGCCCATTGTGCACTAATCGGAACTGGCAGCAGATCGACAACGATTTGTGGCGACTAGAGCAATGGCTTGCCATGGCGGAGTCGACGCAACGCAATCAACTATCAACTCCTCCGTCCGACATCGATGCCCTGGAGGACACGATTCAAGATCATCGAGAGTTCCTGCTTGACCTAGATAGCCACAAGAGCATCATAAAGTCGCTGAACATCGTCGGAGAACATTTAGCGACGCATACACGTGATACGGCGAGAGCGGCAAAGTTACGAGAACGACTCCAGAAGAATAACAGTCGCTGGGATGCTGTTTGTAACGGTTCGTCCAGTTGGCAATCGGCATTGAACAGTGCACTGATGGAGAACCGTGAGTTCCATCGTACAATAGCAGAGCTGAGCGGTTGGTTAGAGCAAACGGAGAATAAGATCAAGTGTTCGGAACCTATCGATTTGACGAGTGATCAAAGATCAGTCGAAAAGAAGTACCGAATGTTCCGGGAACTAAGGGCAGATTTGATGCGCTGTGAACCACGAGTGGTAAGCTTGCAGGAGACCACGTCTCAGTTGACAAAGTACATGGATGCTGACAAATCGGAAAAATTTGATGAAGTCTACGCAAAGTAAGTATACATGGATGGAAGTGAATCGTGATCGCAAGTACTGACGCTATTTTTTCTTCAATTTACTAGACTTACTGACCTTCGACTGCGTTTCCATTCTATACGTCGTTTGGTTGAATTGTACATTATTAAAATTGGTGCAGCCTTAGGATATGACAGTAGCACTAGCCTGGCGGATGTTCCATCCTCCTCTTCGACAACGTCACTCTCGACAATTGATCGACAACAGGCCCGTCGTCGGCAGGCACAAGATCAGCAGGAGGTAGGTGCAAGTGAGGACGCATCTAGATGTGTCATTCTTTGAGAATATATCTTGCCACCACCACCACAACCGCCACCACTACCATCATCCAACCTATACACCTCCAACTATTCACCGATAACCACCAACGAAGCTTTCGTCGTCGTCCTCGTCTACGTGGTCGTCATCACCGACGGCGGTCTGGCGGTTTTTGTTGTTGTTGCACAAAATGTGTCAGTAAGTAGTTGAGATCTGCACGCCTAAACGCTCGCCTCGCCACACACCACCACGATTTGATCATTTCAAGATCCTCCTAAGCTATTTTGGAGCGCGTTACCGTCATTAGTGTGCCTGTTTATACTATGACAGCCGTCACCAACATCAACCCAGCAAACATCGAAACGTGTGAGGATATCGAGAAAAATCTAAAACACTTCTGTCACATCCAATTACAATTCTGATTGGAACTCAGATCAATTGGATTTGTGCATTCTAGCTTTGTAGCAGTGTAGCGATCGGCTGAATACTGTCCAAAATTAATACTTCTTCACCAGTGTATTTTCCTTTTATCCCTTATCAACCTCTTTTTTTTTTGTTTACCAATATCATCTATTTATGTGTGACTATCAACTCGTATAAGTTGATTGGATTATTAATTAATATTGTTTTCTCGTTCTTTCTTTTTTATTCTCTACCAATTGAATTTTACTTTATTGTCTGCCCCGCCTCGACACGATTACAAACATTGCCTATTGCTACTTATATAGAACCACCAACGAGATTCTAGCGGAACCCAAAATCATCCACCACTACCGACGGCACATGATTCCAGTACAAAGTAATTACTAGTAGTTTATAGTTTATTAGTCTATCTTTTTTTCACTGTTATAAAATATTGTTGTTAGATGTTGGAAGAATATTGACGTAGATGTTTTTATAATTGTTTTGCAATTTTTTATTTATCAACAACAGCTTAACAACACTTCTTCATTATAGTACAGTAAACAATTGCTGATTGTAGTATTTTATCAGTTAATAGAATGCTTAGGAATAAATCAAAGAATGCTATGCCTTTTGCATCAGTGAATGCGATAGGTGAGACAGAAATGCGAATCCATGAATAGTTAAGAATAGTTTCTGTTGGGTATTAGCAACGAATATAACGAACTACAGAATAGCGAAAATGAATCCAGAATTGTATTTTAATAACATTTTCTCTTATCTTTTCAAATGCGATACAGTATTGGTATGGACGATTCAGAGCCCGACGACGATGTCATCAACACCACGATTCTAACCCGAAGCTATCGTTTCTTGGGTCGTGTCATTCGTGCCTCGTTGCCAATCCAGGCGATGCTGTTGTTGCTTCTCGGTGTGGTCACTCTCATGCCCCATGGTGAAGAATACTCCTGTTCCCTGGCCAACAACTTTGCCCGGAGTCTAGAACCGATGCTACGCTATCCGAATGGACCACCTCCGATTTAGCGAATGAGCAATTCTGTACAATCACTTTCCTGCTTTCAACTCTAATCCTTATTCCTTTTACACACACGATTAATGCAATACTGAATAACTCTTCGTTCAAGAACAAATGTGGGATTTACAACTATAGTAAATGGTTACCTACGTATGGTGGATACTTTTTCCGAATAATATAAAAATAAACTATATGGAATGTATGCTGTACAGCTTATAGGCATATATTCTGCGAGTATAATATGAAAATTGCACATATTTGCTAGCTAGGAACACACGAAATACGATTAAAAGGTATGGTCTATCGAAATCAACTACGAACGCCGGTAACAGCTTAAGCACTTTTAGTAAAGCTTGCTTAATAAATGTCAGAAAGATTCTTTTCCGAATAACTTACTAAACTATATTGATGGTTACAGTGTGCAGTTTTTCATTTAAATTTGTTTTAAAGCTTTCTTTTCTGCTTTAGGTAAGAAATGTAGAGATAAAATAAAAGTATACATTACACATTGAAAATACTATGTTTCCTGCTTTTTTATAGTGATGACTGTCTGTTACCTGAAAAATTGTTTGTATTGTTGACTGTTTAGAACATATGCTTCCAATTGTGTCTTCCAGGACCTACCTTACAGAGCGACCGTCATCAACGCTTTTGGTGTTGTGATTTTCTCAAACTACCTCAAACTACCTACCGTTTGAGGTACCTCAAACAGCGACCATCATTGAGGGGAAGGGTCGTGTGTAGTGTTGGGCAAAGCAGAAAATTTGGTGTGCTGTGCTCACGCGCACACGCACTATACTGTGCTGTGCGAAACTAGCGCAGTGCCGCACTTCTAGCACAGTGATGTCGCTGTCTCTGTGTGCGTGCCTTTCTGTTGCCACCGTTCTCGCTCTCTTTCTCTGTATTGCTGCTCGATCCATTCTGCCTTCGCCACACATTCGCACTCACACCGAACGCTCGGTGCTTGGTGCGTCCACAGCCGGCACGGAGGAGTTTTTTTTTCTAAGAATTTCGGTGCTACTGCCGGAGGTGTCATTGTTGGCTCGGTGATGGTGTGCGCATCTTAATACGTGCGTTTTGTTTTTTTTGGCGCTTTCACTTTCGCATGGTTAGGGTACGGGCTTTGGCTTGGATCGCGTTGTTAGCTCTTGCGAGTTTTTTTTTTCCTGCGAGTGAGTTAAGCCCGTTGCGGTGGTCAGTGTTTTTAGCAACTGACGATAGCGAAATTGGTCATGGGCACACATGCACACTCTGGGTTGTGTGAGCGGCATCGGCGATTTCGGTAGATTATTTCCTTCCCTTTTCGTTTGAATGAAAGATTGAAATCTCTAGCGCAGGCGTAAATACATGAAGTCGCGCGAGTTTAATACAGTACCACATCATCAATCCTGTATTGATATTTTTGAAAATCTTTTTTCCATCCCATGGCATCGGAAGAGTTCGAGTACGCTGGGCATATTTTGGCCACCTCACAAAAACAAAAACGGAAAATATTCCTTTAGCACAAGAGCACTACTACGGAATTTGGTCTACGTGCCGGAATCGTGGAATTGTGTGCGTGGAATTAGTATCACGGATCATGCACTGTGGACGGGCTGTTTGTTCTTTCATTTTTTGTGTGAATTATTGATCGACATCGCTGAACACACATTGCGTTGAGCATTGCGCAATAGCATAAAATCGCGCACGTGGTGTCTAGAGTTATCGCTGGATTCGTTCGGTATTTTTTAGTTTCAAAAACACATAAATAGTCCGTGTTCCTTTCGATCGATGGCATTCCACACTTGCGCATATTAATTTCAAATCAATTTCATTTTTTTGGCTACCTCAGGTGTACCTTCAATAATCATTGCATAGACACGGCAGTTCATGATGCATTGTCGTTCTATTCCATATTTCAAGGCATTTCTCGTGCGGTAACGCATTATCTCGTAGTTTTGGATTTGTTTATTTCATTATCTATGAATGCTTGCTGCTTCACCCAATTCATTATGTTTTGTGCGTACGATCCGTACCCAAAACATAACTCATGTTGATAATGCACTTTCTATAGCCACAAGATAGCATTATTCTAACAGTGTCTACGTCTGAATGCAGTAAGAACAAGTGCCGATAGTGGTTACTGTTTATAAATCTTGCGGTGCGACGCGATAACAGATAGTATTTGTTATACACTTGCGGAAACCCTTGCTTTAAAAGTAAAACGCAATCGTACGTATAAAGTGGGTTATATTAGATTATAATCCCTCGTAGTAAATCTCGACACAACAAAGATAAAACGATGATAACAGGCGGGTTTGCGCCAGTGTAAAGACTGAGCGAGGCTGTACACAGAATCATTTGAATTTAGTTGAGGTTCAGACGCAACCGAAGCAGCATGCCATTCGAATATACAGAAATCACGGATCCTCTGCACAAGCAAAATAGAGAGCAAAATGGGGAAGAGGATTACATCATGGTAAGAGCGAAACAGTACACGGATATTCCAGTCTCTACTCCGAACTGGCAACCTCCAGCTCATTGCTTCACGACTAGGTAACACACGTTTCAAAGTAGAATGTTTAGAAAATACAGTGTTAAAAAAACTAAAATTTACGTTATGTTGCTGAGCGCAGGTTCCATCGGTATGAAAAAGTTTTACTTGAAACTAAAGTGTATTCTGACGATGTGTGGGTCGCTTCGTATCCGAAAAGTGGCACAACGTGGTGTCAGGAGATGGTTTGGTTGATCTGCAATGACCTCAACTTTGATACGGCTCAGGCGGAAAGTTTACACACGCGATTTCCTTTCCTAGAGTAAGTCAAAACTATCGATTTAAATGAGTTCAGTCAGCATAACGTGTTACTTTGTCTCTCCCAGTGTTAGTTTGATTCATGATACCCAGCTTAGCTCGTTCGACCGTGTCCAACAAACGAAGCGACCTCGCTTCATCAAGACACACCTTCCGGTGTCGATGCTACCCAAAAGCTACTGGTCGATCAAACCAAAGACGGTGTACATCAGACGCAACCCGAAGTCGGTAGCCGTTTCCTACTTTCATCACTCACGGCGCATTTTTTATCGTGGCACGATGGACTGCTTCGTGCGATCGTTTATGCGTGAACATCAATTTTATTCACCTTATCATGCTCACGTCATCGAATATTACGCATTGAACAGTTGCGACAACATGCTCTATCTTTCGTATGAGGAGATGAAGCGGAATCTCCCATCGGTCGTAACGAAAGTTTGCCAGTTTTTCGGAAAGTCCTACAGTGACTCGCAGCTGCAGCCTCTGTACGAGCATCTTTCGTTCGCGTCAATGAGAGAAAACAAGGCCTGCAACTACGAAGATCCGAACGTACCAAGAAATGACGGCAACCGCTTTATTCGCAAGGGAGAACTGGAAAGCTGGCGAGAGGAATTGACTCCCGAACTCATCGATATGCTGGATCAGTGGACTCTAGAAAACACTCCGCACTATGAACATAGGAAACTGTTTGAATAATTCACGAAGAGGATAATGCCTTTAGAGCATGGGCGAGTGGGATTGGTAGTTTCGATTTGAAATGAATAAAATTCTCATAGCAAAGAGTGAGCAAACCTGAAAGAAATGAAGTGGATGTAATTTTTGGTACAAAAGTTCTAAGATTAAGTTCTTCTAATTTAATATTTACCTGCATCGAACAGATCACCACATCAAGCGTAGTTATTGCGTGTACTGTGTATGAAAGAGCAATACGTATTGCATCGAAGCAGCCAGGGTGATTGATGATGTTCGTGGTGGTTAGGTTAATGGATCGCAGCTCCGTTACCCCGAGATTGACACGCTCGCCGACGCAATAATGGAGCTGCTGTATTCCTTTCCGGCAGCAGCTGATTGGGACAAGCACGGTGTGGTCTGAGAGTAACCTTGATTTTTAATTTCAATTAATTAAACGAACTCGACTTACAGACGGTATGTTCTCGTTACCTCCTGAACTGATCCTCCTGATCTGTATTTTGCCACAGCATCCCATTCCAATCGATATGTTTCCGCACTCCACAGCAATGGTCATGGGTTTGTAGATTGTTCCAAAAATCACTCCACTTTGCATCGAACTGAAACATCTCCAATCCAGCGTACAGTGAATCTTGCAGCGAACTGTACGTGATGTCGATAAAGCGTATGAACAGCATAACAGTCAACAGATTGCTAAGCAGATAGCACACCGTTAGGATGGACCACAGATGGGACATTCCGTTTAAATGCCGACTGTACGGCTCTTTGAACAGTCGATTCGAGAGTATGATGGAAAATCCATGCAGCAGAATTGCATAAATATCGACCAGTTGAAGTAACCGTAAACCTAATGTCCAGAGCATTTTTGAGAAGCTCGTGCCTCCACCAATCAACACTCCATCGTGTCGTTCGAATAGCTGAGAGCGTAAATGCTCTTGTAACGCGAGCTTTGCGAAAGCAACGACAACAAGCACCATGTGAATGTTAACAGTTACAATATAAATACACCGATTCGCTGCCATTTTTATCTCACCAATATACATATAACGGAAAAAACTACGTCGCCGCTATACCACTACACAACCTTAGTGTTTACAGCTAGGCTGCTTGGATACGCAATGACACTTCCTAGCAACGCGTAACCCATGGCATCGTGGAACGTTGGTTTTGTGTATACGAACAGTACACGTTGAGGTTTTCGGTCATTCTTAAAACGCAAGGAGGTGAGAACGCAAGTATTTACGGAAAAATGGCATGCGAACATCACGAAGGAGATATGAGTGAAATCTCGAGTCTTACCGATTCCAGTGATGAAGGTAAGGAAAATCTGTTTTGCCTCAGTTGAGTGTAGGAGGTTGTGCACTGTGATTTATCTGATATGCTGTGTTTCTTTCATTGGCGATTCCGACAGGCAAAAAAATAGTAGAAGAGGTAGTCGAAGCGATAGAAGAAGTGGACAAGCCGGTGTATTCGGATGAGAATTTGGAAACGTTGGTGGGATTCATTCGCGGAATGATCATTCTGTTCGACTACGAGGATGACGATTTCAACGAGGAAGTGGCTGAAACGATAAAACTTTGGCTGACGGATGTCAACAACCCGTTGTTGTTTATTTTCTACGATGGCAACAGTCTTTCGGCTTCGTTGGCCTTTCCATTGTGTCCAGTCAACGACCTCATGTACTTTATGCGCGAGCAAGAACAGTTGTTCAACGTGCTTGAGCGGTTCCATGACGACATCCTGTTTGGAACGCTCCATGGTGATATCGAGGGCTCGCTACTGGTGCAGCTCGAACAGGTATATGGGCCCATGATACTATCTAACGTGGATTGGTCGGAAAACGTAAAGGCAAACGTGATTAATGGGTTTAATGCGTTTATGACCTACCTTACCGAGTTGCACTACAAGCTGTCCGGTTTTACGCTATTGTATGTTCCACGTGAGGGTAGCGATATGGAGGTACAGGAGGTAGTTTTGAATCGATCAGTGATCAAACGTCTCGAAGCGGTTGTCATAGACTGGACGGGGCAGATACGGGCAACTCTCAGCGACACTCAACATTTCGTACCCGACGATCTTGTGTGCCCGTCAGATGAGTATAGTTTCTGGCTTTATAGACGTAAGTTTGGCAAACGTCGTGTGACGTAGTGGTATGGTAACTAGCCTAACGATCGCATTCTGTTTCACTCGCAGATGAAGTGCTCTCGGCTATTCGACTGCAGTACAAGGGTCCGAACGTGCAGCACATCGTTCGCATACTAGAGTTAGCGCAATCGCTGTACATTAAGCATCTGAAGGACGTGCTCGTAGATCTGGACAAAGAAATAGAAATTGCGGATTCAAACATCCCCTTCTTGAAGCTTTTGGTTGACCCATGTTTTGCGATCGGGACGCTTGAAACGGCGGATGACTTTTGCTCGCAGCTTATCTATGTGATGCACATAATTCGTTTTATCGGCCAGGACTCGAACTATCTTAACAAGGACGAAAGCATTACTAAACTGTTTCTGTATCTGAGCAATGAGATTGTCGCGTGCTGTATGCGAGGCATCGAAATCGAACGTATTCTAGCGGGCGCACCACGATATGGTATTGAGGTGTGTCGAATGAAAATTAACTGCTGTGAATCATACAAAATCATCTACGAGGAGGTAGCAAGGCTGATGTTTTATATTACTTGCGAATGATTTTATATTGTACTATTTTTGCTCTTTGTGCCTTTTTTTTAGATGCTGGAGCATTTTAAAAACGATTTTCCATGGAATTTGGATTATGCGGCAATCTTCAATCGTATAAATGCTTTTCTCCAGCGTTTGAATGATATCCTCGAAATCTGTGATGCAATGCTGATCTTTGGAAAGTACGCGGAAAGCACAGCTTATACATCTTACAAATTTTTCTGCAATAATGCGGAAGAGTTTGAACGTCGATGTGATCAGGTGGAAAAGATTTTTCATAACGCCCTGGAGACAATTGAGTCGATTGGTAGCATTATCCTAGACATAAACAACAAAGATTGGTACCGGTATATTGGCGAGTTTCGTGAGATGTTGAAGAGCCTGGACGACATCATAGAAAATCTGCTTTCGATTGTGTTTCTAATGTCGGAAAATGTGGAGGAAAAACTAAACGTGCTCGTAACGCTCCTTAACTTCTACAAGCGAGAAAACATTCGTGAGAGTTTCATGCGCAAGATCGGCGAGGTATGGAGTATGTTCAACGAAGAAATCATGCAGCTTTCAAAGGACATCTCAGGGGGAATAACGGAGTACCCATCTTTGTTGCCTCCTCAAGCAGGACGTTACGCAGTGCTAAAGATGCGCTTCGATCATGTGACACATTTGCGTACCTTGATCGTAAACTGCCGCTTCTTTCCGGAGTATCCACAGCAGGATGATGTGCTATCATTGTACGAGGCGTGCGAGAAACAGGTGAAAGCAGCACTGAAAGGATTTAACGAGTCGTGGTGTAAGTTAATAACGACCGATATGGCGTCTTGGTATCACCGGAATCTCATCTGCCGAAGCCACTTACGACCGGGGTTGTTTGAGGTTAACATCGAACGTCGACTTTTGGTGCTTTTCAATGAAGCGTATTACTTCAAGACGATGGGTGTCAACGTTCCGATGAGCCTTGATCTGGAGAAGCACGAAAATACACGTCTCACGTTTGATAACGTGCTCCGTTTGGTGCTGTATTTCAACGGGGTCGTTTCTTCTATATCTGACAAAGAACGATTGTTCTTCAAGCCCATGATACAACAAACGGAGCGGAAGTTGGAACCACTCCGAAGCAAACTGACCTGGGAGGAGGATCTAAGCGAATTCATCGAGGGCTACGTTGTGAATGTGCGCGAACTGCTTGATCTCATCGAGTTGTATAAACGTGAAAATCACAAAATATCTTCGCAGGTGGAGCGCATATACGGAATGATATTTGTCTGGCTAGAACATCAGCACCCTGTTAGCATGGCGCAGCTGATGAATAGTATTACCGAACAAAAGAAGACGGTGTTTACCGAGCTGCTCGAAGTGTTGACGGAAGTTAGTCAGAACATATTTGCCGTTTACGACAGCCTTGGAATGAACATTCGCAAAATGGGTACCATTTGGGAGCATTATTTGAACAAGATCGATAAGCTGCTCAAGGCGGCCATTTTCACTTGCACACTTAATACGCTGCGTGAAGTTCAAACGACTCTCGAGAATATGAATTCAAACCCGATCGTCACGATAGAGATTTTGCTAAAGAAAGAGGGTGCCGTCTACGAACCGTCCGTCGAGGCGGTAGAGCAAACATTGCGAAGACTTACGGAGGAAGTTACGTTGACCATCCGGTCCGTTCCAAGCATGGCCCGTAGATATCAGCTAGACAGTGTGGAGCGCAGTTTTTACTTGCAGTTACTCGAACATCCCGACTACATACAGATAACTAGATCAATCGATGAAACCATTAATGATACCGTACGATTGCTGCGCGCTTACAAGGCGAAATGGAACGTATTTCGACCGTTCTGGTGTGTTGACAAGTCGGCGTTTATTGAGCGTTTTAAATTAACGGCCATGACTTCAGAAGCATTTCAGAAGAACATCGAAAAATTTGAGGAATTGCAAAATCAACTGTCGACTCAGGGTGATTTTGTTGTTTGTCGTTGTGTGGAAATAGACGCGGTGAAGTTGAAATATGCATTGACAAGCCATATTGCCGAGTGGCAGATGAACTATGTGGAATATTTGAAATTAATCGCTTATGGGAAAATTATCGGTAAGCAATAGGAAATACTCGTATATGAAACAATATTGTATATCTACTTTTTTCACAGATTTTAATAACATTTTGAAGAAAAACGTCGAAGATCTGCGACACGAACCGACGGAAGTGTGCGATTTGAAGCGATTAGAAGAGCGCTATCAGGTGTGCTTCGAGGATATGCCAGCAAAACAGCTCGAAATTACCGTCATTCTAAAGTACTTTGTGGTACTCGAGAAGTATGTCGCTGATTTGTTGCCAGAAGCGTACGAGCTGCGGCGCAATATCGACCAGATCTGGGCTCAGTACCGGGCGGATTTGAAGGCGATTCGGGAGCAGATAGAAAACTATCAGGATCAGTTCAAGCTGTCGATGACCGGTGCTGCAGACGCTCTCAAGGTGGACGCCCTGCAAATGTTGAAGATGCTGCGAGAAGAAATGCCTACTTCGGAAAATTTGTAAGCTATAGGAAAGCGGAAACATGTAGAGGCTGGGTATTGACGAGTGGAGTTAAGGCCTTATGGGCGATGCTTGGTACAAGTTTTGTTCGCTGCCGAAGGGGGAATAGGTTTCTTTGTTGTTACCCAACAGACCCGATTAAGGTTTTTTTTTCACTCGTACATTTTATATCACAGGACTCCTAACGAGGCATTTGAAGCAATTGACCGTTTAATGAAGCAATTGAAAGTGCTAGAACACCGCGAGCGTGAGATCGAGGAGCGGATGCGGTTGCTCGGTGTAGATTATGTGCAGCTGCCCGTAAGTTATGCTATGCTCATCACTTGATCCTTCTTTGTTGCTTCACGATTCTATCCAACCTCTTGCATTAGCACCATACCTGGTATCATCCACTGTGCATACCACTGTTTCGGAGTAACCTGCAAGCGATCGTGCAGATAGATTAAATGGGAATTCTCCACGTTAGCTTGTGCAGAATTGTTGAGCACCAATGTTGATGGCTATGTGTGACACATTCCTGAACTAGTAAGCTTGTGCTTAAACTAATTGAGCAAAAACATATTCTTAACCTACGCCGATGTGATAGTCGATCGATCTTAACGTTTCCCTTTTCACATCTACCGACTTGTCTGAATTATGAAAAGAATTTATGGGAATAATTCAACTTATTGCTAGTATCTTCGCGTTGATTGATGATGACGGACAAAATAAATATTAGACATTCCAAGAAAACATTAAATGCCATCATATTTTCCATTCGCTAGGCTACTCGAGTAATACGAGCGAAATTGGAAAACCTTCGCCAAGTGTGGCTTCTCGTGGAAGATTGGCGCATTGCGCGGGACCGCATAATGGTCGAATCGTATCAAACGGCGGATGAGATTGAGTTGCATACACTTTCCGGTCACTTTAGGCAGATATACGAAACACTCACTGAAGGTCCAATTGGTACGGAAGAATTCGATGTGCTCTACCGAGTGGGCGAAGAAATTTCGCAGTTCTGCGTCACAGTCACCATCGTTTGTACGATGCGGGCTTCCTTCATGCAAGATCGTCACTGGATCAAGGTGAAACAAATAACCAGTTGGTAAGTATTGGAAGTATTGAATTCGGAATCGATTTAGTCAATCCGTCTATCGTTTGTTTTTTTGTCAAACCACTCAACACTGGGGACACGCCACAGCGAGAAAGACGTAGAAGTACCGGGAGACCAGTGCAGCTTTCTCGTCATAACTGAGTTGGGGTTGTTCCGTTACGAAGAGGATCTGCTCGAGTTGTGTTATACAGCTCGTCAAGAGCACGAAGTGGAATTGGATCTTGGAACTGTAATGGCACGTGTCCGAGCGATTGAATTCAGAATTCATTCAATGCCAAATGGTGGTGGATTTGTGCAACTGCATAAACCTAAATCACATTTCACTACGTTGGCGGATAATATCGGCATCATAAATCGACTGCGCCGGTCGCCCCATCGCCAGCCGTTTCAAGCATTGATCGATTATTGGGAGCAAACGCTGGGTCTGTTGGAGGAAATACTGGAGATACTTGTCTGGATAGAATCAGAGTGTCGAACGCTGCACGACCTGTACCGCGTCAGCAGAGGCATCAGCCGCGGTTCCAAGATGGATGCATTCATCGATGGCTTTCCAGAGTGCTTCGCGCAATGGTGCGAACTGATGCGCTACATCTCGACAGCTCGACTCGTGGAAGATGTGTGTTCGGTTGGATTCGAATTTATAGCCGAGCTCGAAACAGTCCGCAAACGCCTCAACCAACAGGCCGATTCATTGGGTGATTTTCTACGAGCGCAGCGCGAAGCTTTTCCAAGGTTCTATCTTCTGTCGAACGCGCAACTCGTCGCTTTAATATCAGCTCCTTTTAACTACGGTCGGCTGGAGCAATCATTGTCTCTCCTGTATGAAAACATCGTCCGGTTTGATCTTTCAGAGCGAGGCAAGGTGAATAGTTGTGGAGTATTTACTGGAATTTGTGGAGTATTTACAAGAGACGGCGAATTCCTGCCGTTCGCTTCAACGCTTTCTCAACAAAATTCATCGCATGAATCGAATGGTGCAGCCGAAATCATGAACCAACTCGAATGTCACATCCGCGAGGCGTTACAAGATTTATTGTCGAAATGTCACACCGCCCTACGTCGAGGCTACTTCAGGCGCGTTGAATCTGGTTGGTTGCGCAGCTGGCCACTGCAGCTGTGCTTGAAGAGTGTCGAGCTGCAGCACACACAGCATACCAGGAATGCTCTAGTGCAGTGCAGTCTGCTCGGCCGCAAGAAACCGCTAAAAATGCTACGCTCTCTGCACACTAAGGTATGCATTTCAATGTTGCATTTGGGGTGGTCCCGTATCGATCCACCATTCACTGTAGATCTTTTTTACTCGTACTCTACATACACCAGTTGTTGAAAGAATTGACGACTTCCACTCAACGGGATTCAGCTGAGAGTGAACGATGGCAGAATGTGAAGCTAAACCATTTGCTGATCGTTGAAATCAATGCACGGGATTTGATCGACCGACTTTGCAGTTGCCGGGAGCTACATGGCTTGGAGTCATTCGAGTGGATTTCCCACTTACAATCCTACTGGCATTCGGCAGGACAAACGTGCATAATGCATCTGCTCGACGCACGTTTTTCGTACGGGTATGAATGCAAGCGATCTTCAGAGCCAATGCTTCTGACACCTATTAGTGAAAGAGCGCGGATGGCTACGATATGTGCACTGAAGTCTCGACAAATTCCACTGCTTCTTAGAACGTCCGATGGATGCTGCGGACGGCGAGTGTTACTAGAAAGTCTAGCACAATCACTGGGAGTGTTTCTGCTACATATCGATTGTGCCGACAACTCTCGGGTGGAGGATATTGTGCGTGTAGTGCACGCTGTGGAAATGATAGGCGGGTGGCTTGTGCTAAGATGTTTTGAAAGGATATCGCCTACTATAGTGTCGCAAATAAGCGATTATGTACTGGAAGCGATAACTACAGAACGGAAGTCAGTTACAGTCAAGCGGGATTTTATTTCCAAACACAAAATCCACCTTTTTGCACTGCCCAGTTCAAATATTCGACACTATACCGAAAAGATTAATGAATCACTAGACAGGACACTGTTTCGTCCCGTTCATTTTACCTTTGCCGATCAACGGAAAGTTCTCGAGTCATGGTTTTGGTTGGCTGGATGCGACCATAGTGTTCGACTTGCCAAGTTGACCGAACTTTTCGTTCGTCAAATTAAGTTGATATGTGAAAACCTTGTCGAGGGAGGATTGTTTTCGTTGCGCAGTTTGAAGCATGTGATCGACAGAATTGTGCTAATGCAACCAGAAAATGATGGAAATGAAGAATGTACTGGATTGCGAGATTGGAACGATGAGAAGGAAGCGTGGATAACTGCTTTCCTGGTGAGTAACTGTTCAGTCATGATATTTTCGAATAATCCGTTGGGTTAAAATAACCACCAGTTTTTTCCGTTGGCTTGATAAAAGAGAGTTGCGACGCTATGCGCACCTTTATTTTTTCATTTTTGTAGCGGTCCGGAGTGCATTCTGGACTATTATCAATCTTATCGGCAAACCATTACGTTTACATTGTTTGTGTTTAGTACGAACAGTAACTATGAATGATGTATAATTATGTTACAATAGCTTGATTGTGTTTATAAAAAAACGATAATTATTCGTATTGTCGCCGTTGTAGAATACTTACGACGGAAGTATTTCAGACACAGAAATGCAAGAATGTCGCAGATGTCTGAAGTTAATATTCGGAAGTTTTAAAGTAGAAACACGGCACAATGATCCAGCGATCAAAAATTTTCTGCAAGAAAAAGGCAAAACAATGAATTTAAAGGTAACTGTACCGATTTAAACCGATGTCGCGGGAATAATCTATGTAACATATCTTCATTAAATTAATACTTTGTCTAGCTTTCGGATCGTTTTATTGACAAAGTTATGCTGCTCCATCAGTTACTTCTTGTGTCTGGGCGTCCGATAATAGTCACCGGAGAATCCGCTACTGGGAAAAGCACCTGCATCGATATTGCTCTTGCCTTTTTGGAACCCACATACGAGTCACACCATCTGATTCCGAACGCATTGCGGAAATTCATTCAACCGAAACTGTTTGATCGCAAAAGGCTGGACAGCATTATTTCAACCATGCTTCAGCCTCCTCCCGGCAGTGAAATGTACCCGGTCAACAGTAGAAAGTGTTTGATATTCGATAGCGTTCCGAGGGGTGAATTGATCGATTGCGCCTTGCATCTGATTCGACCGGAGCACTATATGAGCGATAATTTTACACGGATTGCGATGATGCCCAACGGAAAACGACCGACCCCTGATGGTGGCCCTGACCGTGACGTGAAAGTGATCATCGAATGTGTTGGTCCGCTCGAAACTATGGCGCCCTCGGCTGTATCGCATTTCGGCCTGGTTCACATTGGTACAGGCGACTTACGATGGATGGATATAGTGGAGGTGTGGTTGGAGCAAAAGCCGCAAGCTATGTTGCGTGAGACCATTGGAGAGTTGGTATCGAAGAACTTGGCTGATTTTCTTTCTTTCCGGCGTGACGAATGCCAGACAACCATGGTAGTAATAAGCGATGTGGTCATTGTACGAACATTCTGCCAGCTGTGTGACAGTGTGCTAGCGCCATTTAACATGAGCAAAGTGTTACGTGCCGAGAGCGGCGAAGCGACATTGCGCCAATGGTCAGAAGCTCTGTTGAAGGTTTTCTTTTTCTGTGTCGTTTGGGCCATCGGTGGTACGTTGGACGATGAAGGCAGCAGGAGTAAATATGATATTATGCTTCGTGAGCAGCATCCCGAGGCGGGTTATCCGCTTAAGGGAAACGTTTTCCAATGCTACGTTGCGCTTCCGGAGGGTACGTGGCGAGCGTGGGATTCGAAACTTTCGCCCCCGTTACCCGATACTGTGGGGCGCACGGCAAACAGTGATGACGACAGCATTTATCGTAGGTATGTCGAATAGCCAATCCAACATTCGATCCGACATTGTGGCAACTAGATGCCAAGAAAAGTTTGAGGAAGTGACGCTTCTTATGTGAGCTGGTTTATCGGTTCTGTTTTTTCTTCCATCACACAGTGCGTACATTCACAGCTCACAAACGATCGCGTATGAATATCTAGTACAAGCGCTGATGAGAAGTGGAGTACCCATTTTGATAGGAAGTGAGATAGCTGTTGGCAAGACAGCTCTTGTGGAGGCTATTCTTTCGAAGCTGGATCCCACACAATGGTCTTCGATGAGGATTGTTTTAACGCAACGCACGACGACGTTCCAAATAAGCACTCGCTTACGTTGCCATGCACTGAAGATCATGAAGAACCGACTGTATCCAGAAAATCGCAAACGAATGGTATGCTTTTTGGACGATTTGCATACTGCTTCTGCCAATCCGTATGCGATCGATGAGTTTATTCGGGGCTTTGGCGTTACAAGCACATGGTACGAAAATGATACTCCGATGCACATTGAGCAGTGTCAGACGGTACTAGCGATGCGTTTGCATCGTTGTCATTCATCAATATCTGCCGTCGTACAGAGTTTGGTGAACAAATGTCATCTCTTGATCATGACACCGTTAGCCGACGAGCAACTTGGACTTATTTTTACAGATATGATACAGTCGTGCATCGTAGAGCCAACTAAACTTTGGCCCATGCTGGAGCTGTTGGCGCCAGCGACGGTTGACTTTGTCGGGCATCTCAGGCGAATATTTCCGCCAACACCAGACCGTCTGCGCTACCAGTTTTCGTTACAGACAATCGCGTGCATAGTGAGATCGCTGTGCCATTGTCTGCTCGACGACGGTCGGGAGTCTTATCTGGCGGGAAAGACGCAGCTACTGCGGTTGTGGATACACGAGTGCTACCGAGAGTCATGGGACAGACTGGAACGGATGGATCACCGAAGATTCTACGAGCTGCTTAATGCGACCGTGTCTGCTTACTTCGAGGTGACGCTACATAGTCTGTGCCCGAACAATCAGAGTCCGATTTTCTCCGACATGATGTATGGCAATCAGAACAAGAATCCATACGAAGACATACGAGACATGAATCAATTAATGTAATTTGAGCGCTAGTGGGGACGAGAGTGTGTTACGTTAATCATGCCTGCATTTTCTTTCTTCCGTACAAATTTTAGAACCCGTGCCGAGGAACGATGGCTTGATGTCTCGGATGATTCCACGAAAAAAATCATCATCCATCGCGAAGCCATAGAACACGTAGCCAAAGTACTCCGTTGTATTCGGCTTGGTCACAGCGGCATCATGCTGATGGGTAGTCCAGGCAGTGGCCGTGCCGTGGTTTGCCAACTAGTAGCAAGCCTTTCCTTGCCTAATCGAATCGCTTTTCATCGGATGAACGTAACGTCTCGAGATAAACCGGCAACTATTGAAAGAGAATTTGCGAGGCTCTTTCAAGTGTGTCGACAGCGGAGCACGTTGGTAATGCTAAATCTGGACGATATCGCAGATGCGGAACCAAACGAACGTCTGATGGAGTTGCTCAGCGGAATAGTAACTGGAGAAGCATTGGAACTGCTGTTTTGCGACAGCACAACCAGTGGTCAGAGGAACAAAATGGCAGAAGGAACAAATGACACGAGCACTATAGACTGGCATAAAGTTCGAGCAAATTTGCATCTAGTTGTGTGCTTGCCCATGAAAACGGTAGCATTTAGGTTCGTGTTTCGCGATTGTCTCCGATAGTGAGAAATGCTTCTTGACCTTGTAAAATAGCATTTTTTTAACTTTTAACTTTAATTTTTATTGTAATGAAACACACCTACCCAATCTTTCGTTTACATTGCATCCAGAATTATGCTTTTGCGCTATCCCTCGCTGACGCGGTACTTTACCGTGGACTGTATGCACGATTGGCCGGAAACGTCGCTGCTGGAAATTTCTAAGAAGTACCTTCTCAAGAACGTTCGCCTTAACGAGTCTATCCTGGGAGTTGTAGCTGGTGCAGATGGTTTTGCGAAGAAGGTAAGCAGATGTTTTTTTTTATAAAAAGATCCCTCTTTCCCTTTTCTGGTCGTGCCTTTTAAAGTTCTTGCATACGCCTTGGTTCATATTATGATGATACGTGCAAAAATGCATTTTAGAATGTTGCATTTCGCGTGGAACAAACGTAATGTTAAGACGAACCCAAGAGTAAGGAAAACAAAAACAGCTTAGCTTTCGGCAGTATGAATTGAGTTATTAAGCTGCCAGGTCCGTGGTTGCTCGGCTGTCGGGTTGAACGGTCCAACGCGAATTTCGAAGCAAGTCATTGTTCATACTACTTGGATCCTCCTCTTAGCACTGTATCCGTACGTATTTCGTTCACAGGCGCGAAGAAGAGAAAGCTTGGTTCAGAGCACGGAGGAACGGCTTCAGATTGCGACGCATGATATATTGTTTCGCATACATTATGCGGTCCAAACGGAGGCTGCTTTGTCGAGCGCCGCTAAGCGAAATATAATTGCACCCTGCAGCTGGTATTTCGAATTTCTCGATACGTTCGAAAGGTCAGTTAGTTTAGGACAACAGGCGGGTACGGGCATACTGTTGGGACATAGCAGCACTATTGATGATAAATTTAACTTTCTTATCTTGCGATTTGTATCCGTGCTAACAATCCTATTACGGTACGGTCCACCAGAGTGCTGCGTGAGAAGCGACTCGAAATACAGGCACTCCATCGTAAGTTTCGCGTTGGTATTGAACGTATTGACGACGCCACTGGGAAGGTGGCCAATCTTTCGCAAGAGCTCGAGCAGCGACAACGCGAAATAGCGCTCTTCCAGGTACAGCTCGACGAGTTTCTGGGGCAAATCGCGCACCAAACGCGGGAAACGGATGTACAAACGGAAGAGGTGTCTGTGAAGCGAATAAAAATTGGAGAAGAGGAAGTAGTATGTAAGCATCTGGCCGAGGTGGCAGAAGCTGATCTGCAATGCGCGATGCCTGCATTGAATGCGGCCGTCGCAGCCCTGGATTCGCTCAACAAGAAGGACATGAACGAGATTAAATCGTACAGCCGACCTCCGACTAAGGTGGAGTTAGTGATGGAAGCGATAATGATACTTCTCGGCAAAGAACCCATGTGGACCGAATCGAAGCGGCAGTTGGGTGAACAAAAATTTCTCGATACACTGAAGGGCTTCGACCGAAACAGTATATCCGAGAGGACGCTTAAGATTATCGCAGGGTATGTACGAAACCCGGACCTGGAGCCTGATAAGGTTGGAACTGTCTCGAAGGCAGCCAAATCGCTGATGCTATGGGTACGGGCAATTGAAAACTATGGCAATGTGTACAAGTAAGCTTTGCTGTACAGGGTCAGCACATTGGAAATAGGAGTACATTTCCACGTCCTTTTATTCTTATCCAGATATGTTGGTCCAAAAATTCGTAAAATGGAGGAAGCTAATGCATCGCTCGTAGAGAAACAAAACGAATTAGCCGGTGCTGAGCGCAAATTGGTAGAATTGGCTGAGAAACTAACGGAGCTACGGGTCAAGTACGATGCGAAAATGGCTGAAAAGCAGCTACTCCAGGAAGCAGCTCGTCAGATGACACTGAAGCTGGATCGTGCACGTAACTTAGTCGATAACCTGGCCGAAGAGCGTACACGATGGATTTCGGCCAAAGAAGAACATGAGGACAGTTATGCGAGACTGATTGGCGACACGCTACTGGCTTCTGGATTTCTCACCTACCTCGGTCCGGTCGATATTGAGATACGCAAAAGTTTCCTCTCGCAGTGGTTTATTGATCTAGAGACGCTTGACATGCCTTTTAAGCGACAATTCTCACTACCAGTCTTTTTCTACGAGCCAAACGTGTTGGGCCGGTGGCAAGAAAATGGCCTTCCACCGGATGATTTTTCCGCGGAAAACGCTACGATTCTAATGAAAAGTACCCGAGTGGCTCTGATAGTTGATCCACAGGAAGAAGCACAGAAGTGGTTGATTGCAGAGCTGGATGGAAATGTTAAATTAGTCGACTTTGATGATGAAATTAGTGAATCAACTGTATTGGAGACATTCGAACAGCATGTACCACTGGTGGTGGAAAATGTCAACCGTCGAAATGTGAACCAATTAGATGAGTTGTTCTCTTTGCGAGATATGATAACGGTTGCGTGTGGAAAGTGTAACGAAAAGAAGGACTCAAACGAAATGACCCATCCTGTGTATCTGGTTGGTCAAGAGTCTCTGGCAATTTCGGGTTTCCTACTAAAGCGCATCAATCAGCTTAGCTTCGTGTTAGGTGCGGAGGGATTGGAGATGAAAATGCTAGGCAAGTTTGACTAGATTCCTAGTTATTCCTTAGGTTTTGCTGTCAAATTCTATTCCATGACATCTTCAATTAGGTCTATTGGTACGCAGCGAAAATCCTTCTCTCGAAGAACGAAAGGACCTACTACACCAGACGATCCTTCAGAACAAGAAGACGCTCGTGGACCTGGAAGAACAGATTCTTCGTATTCTGAATGAAAGCAAAATACCTCTCCTCGAGAATGAAGAGTTGTATCGCGTTTTAGAAAATTCACGGGTTACTTACCAGATAGTTTCTGGAGGATTGCAACAGGCGGAACAAACTAGACTGGCAATCGGAAATGCTCGCGAAATTTATCGCTCATGTGCAGTACGTTCTGCGCTGCTATTCCAAGTTATAGGCGATCTGCATCATTTCAACCCACTGTACCGCTATTCTTTGGAATGGTATCAAGCTTTGTTGCTGGTCTCCTTAGAAAAAAGTGGTCGCGTTCAGCTAGTTGCAGAGAGGAAGCGACGAATAGATGATTATCATACTTTCAATGTGTATCGGTAACTATCGAAGTGAACACGTTTGACGGGAAACAGTATCCTTACTCAATTTCCTTTTTTCCAGACACGTATCGCGCAGCTTGTTAGAAAACGATAGAAAGGTTTTTGCTTTTTACTTATGTACTCGGTTGCTATTCGCCGACGAATCGCTGAGTCCACGAGAGTTTCGATTCTTAGTGTTTGGAACGGGCAAAATCGATCGTCAGGAGCAAATGGAAAACCCTTGCCGCGGTTGGTTACCTGAAAGCCAGTGGGATGAACTAACCGATCTGGATCGTATGCCAGGATTTCACGGTATCACGGAGTCATTTGCTGCGTTTCCGGACGAATGGAAGCGATGGTACCTTTCCCCGGTGCCGGAAGCGGCTCCGTTGCCCGGTAGCTGGGAGACAAATTTGAAAATGTTCCAGAAACATCTCATCGTAAGGAGCCTACGATTGGATCGCATTGAGAATTGTATGGTTGATTTTACGCATGTCACATTGGGCGCAAAATTCGTAAACTTTCCGGTGGGTTCCTTGGAGGATGCTTTTCAGGAATCTTCGTCTCAAACGCTGATCCTGTTGCTTGTTCGAGGTAATGCGAGTCCACTCGACAGGGTGGAACGCTTGGCCCGTAGCGTGCACAGAACGTCGAAGCAGACAGAGAAGACATGTTTCGAGAAAATAAACATGACCGAAAACCGAATGGAGGCGTTCATAGGGCTACTACAACGTTGCATAGCTGATGAGTGCTGGCTGTTCGTAGGTGACTGCCATCTTTCTGAGACGTTTCTGAAGCAGCTCCCGCGTGTGGTGGCCTACTTGAAAGGCAACAATCCCAACTCCAAATTTCGCCTGTGGCTCTGTTCGAAGCCACACGAAACATTCCCGGTGTCAGTTTTGCAGAATTGTATCAAATTAGCATACGAAGAGCCAAAGGTATTTGCGGAAAATGTCACCGTAACACGCCTTTTTTTACAAATAGAAACTGTCATTCAACGCGTGAGTTGCTTTTCATCTTTCGTCAGGGCATCAAGCATCATATGGGAAATCTGTATGATGAGATCGGTGAGACACGATTCAAGAAATCGACTTGTACGATGAAACAAGGCTCCTCCGACACTGGGTCCATCGAGCCGTCCTACAAGCGGCTGCTATTCACAATGGCTTTCCTGCATGGCTTGCTGCTGGAGCGGAACAACTTTCAACAGCATGGATGGATCACACCTTACTATTTTGTCGGCAATGACTTCAGCGTAGGTGTCCTTTAGAATACCTCTTTCCTGGGGTTTATGCATCTCATTTACGTTTTTCCGTAGCTAGCGGAACGTTTGCTTTCGTACGGGTTGGATAAGTTGCTCGTGAAGAAAGTGCACGGCACGAGAGACCAACACGGTAAGGGTGACCGTTCGAACGTGAAAACATCCAATAGAGAAGTGAGCCTCGAAGACGAGTTTCATGGATTGAGTCTGGCAAAAGATGAGCAGCATCAGAAACATGATGCGACGCCTTGGCAGTTTATAAAGGGTGTCGCACTTGAGCTATGCTATGGCGGTAAGTGAAAGTAGATGGCCGATGATGACTATAGCGCACACGGGTTGGGCACGGCAAAGGCATATTTAAGTCGATGCTTTTAACCATCTTTTGCAACAAAAGGGGATGGAATGTATGGTAATGCTGATGAGCGTGAAGCAGATGAGGTCAAAGTGATGAAGCTTAAATCATTTATTCAAGTGCTTGTTTGTTGTCCGATAATCTTTAGTACCTAAGTTTGCCATATAACGATGGAGAAATGTGTCGTTCACTCAATTGTTAACTGTTTTTGTTTTACTCCAGTAATTTTAAACTGAAATAACGTTTAAAGCACGCTGAAATTTGTCCTTAAACTTGTCCTTCCATGTTTATACCTACTTCGAAAAATCCTTCGTCTGTTGACCTTGTGAATTTAGCTGGTGGATTGCTTTAAATTACTATTGTTTGTGTCGCTCAGGCTAAGCTAGTGAACCCGAACGAGAGCTTAGAAGCAAGCACACATAATAAGTACGCATCTGAGCGATACGATACTTTTTTATACATATAACTTCGCTTGCTAACATAAAAGATTTGCCGATGACAGTTTATCGAAATTACTGTCTAACAATCTACGATGCCGAATTTACAGGTCTTCTTCTCGAGCGCCTATGTACTACCATCGAATGTTGAAAGCGACAGTTGGAAGGGTAGGATTAAGGCAGTTTTATGATTGATGAAGCCGTTTTCTAGCTGACATCATCCACCGTGGCAAATCGTAGTTCCCTTATATACAATCTGTCCATTTGTTGGTCCGAAGTATACGGCGAAAGTTTTTATGTCAATGTCCCGTCTGACACTCTGCCACGAGACAATTTCATTAACTTAGTTCAATGACCAATGTCATGGAGAAGTAAGTTTTTTGTGTACAAAATGACTCTCTTTCTGGAAGGAAGAGGTAGCATTCAGTTTATTCCTTATTAGCAAAAGCAATCGCAACATTGATTCGAAATTTGTTCAATTGATTTCAATTAGCTCAAATCGGCTCGCCCTGGGACCGTCGCATCTATGAGGCGTATGTGAGGGAACTCTTCCAACCTCAACTGTTGACATCAACGACGTCTGCAACATCGATGAGCCCGCCGTTGAATGGCCGTGGCTTTTTCCGTTTGCCACGAGATGGAACGTACCAGACGTACGTGGAGTTCATCGCCGCCCAACTGCCGGACCGAAACGATATTGACGTCTTTGGCCAGCATGAGAACGCAAACATCAAATATTTGAAATCACGCTCCGGCTACATGCTGCAGATGCTATCCCGCGTGGTAAAACACCCATCCCAGCAGTTGCGGCAACATTACGTAGAGCAGGATCATGAGCGTGTAAGTACACTGTCAACTCTGTTGACCGACCGTTGGGGATTTCCAGCCGAGGTTTTATATACTATTATTTACTCTTCGAAGCACCTCTTGTATCGAAAAACAGTACGGTTGCAATAGTTCCCTGCGGTCTTGTTCATTGCGTAGCGTTTGTTCGTGAGGTTTAGTTTTCGTTACAGTTTTTCTTCTGAAAGCAAACATTCCCTTCTGTGTGTTTCTTTTGTTTCTTCCTACCCCAAAACCACCTGAACACTGGCTGCTGCATTCGGATACGTTGTGGCTTGGCGTTCGCGAAGCAGACGAAGCAAACAATCTCGGACTTCTTATCGACACTTCCTGTTTACCTGGACTACGAGAATGCACTCCGAATTGTGGGTGCCGGAGCAAACAGAACGCCCGTGTGTGAAGCACTGCTGGCGGAGGTTCGCATCTACAACACCATGCTCAGGCGCATACAGTCCGATTGTGACTGTCTGCTCCGGATGCTGACAGGAGCCACGAACGAATTGCTGGACGAAGGTGCCGGTAAGTGGAGTATGCTGTTAGCGGCTCTCCAACAGAACAAGTTGCCCGTAGGTTGGTCCGAACGTGGAGCAACTATTCTTGTATCATTGACCGATTGGGTGTTGCAACTGGGCGAGCGTGTTAGATACTTTCGACGGTGGACTGAAACGGGACAGCTTCCGGCTGAGATCGTGTTGGGATGCTTCACTGATCCAAAGCGTTTCCTAAACGCCGTACTGCAGGTGAGTTCTACATACTATCCATGAAGCGTTTCCCAACGCATCGGTTTAAACATTTTCCCCCTGCGATACCTAGCTGCATGCAAACGTCTACCGCCTGTCGTTCGAAGCGCTACGGTGGAATATAACTATATTTCCCACGGCCAAACCACTGGAGCGTATACCGATACACGATGGGTTTATTGCCTGGGGTATGACATTGGAGAACGCTAGCTGGGACTGGGAGAAGCAAACTCTGACTATGCCGGAGATTCTCGAAATGACCTGCCCGATGCCACCGATTGCCTTCCGGCCTACGGAGGGAATGAATCCTAGCGAGGAAGAAGAAAAGTCCAAATCATTAGCCGCATTCTATAAATGCCCAGTGTTCTACAACCCACAGCGGAGTGATGATACGCTTGTTTTCGTTGTGCCGCTGGCCGTTGGAGAGCAGCAAGACGACAAGGGATGGTGTAAGTTCAATGCGGCACTTTTATTGAACGATCAGTAATCATTGGAAACGGCTAGAAGTGAAAGTCAGGAAATGATATTTGAAGTGCGATCCAATCGTTCGTTTATTTAAAAATTAATTTATAATAGAAATCGAATCCATCGTGATTAAACCTAACGTACAAGTAGTGATAGAACAAGCGTTTGTTGGACCTTTCGGTTGGGCGTGTGCGTATGATCAATGAACTTCTTGCAGGCACTGCTGCTGCCATAATCGTTTGCCATGATGCATTTCTATAATGCACAGTTACGTACAAAGGATTCGACTCGTTCTTATTATACGTATTGGTAAAGTATAAGGTAGTAATACTATCAATCTTAAGTGACTAGCATCTATTCTTAATGTGTAGTTATAAGCGGCAAACTTAAGACCTATGGTTTGATTGACTGCTTGCTTCGTCTTGCTTTTTTACTCACACGCTTAAGTTCTAATAAAAAAATCTAAGCTTAATATTCTTCTCTCGCACACGCGTTCGGCTGTGCTTCAGACACGGGTAGTATATCCCTCATGCTGGTTGGAGGAAGCAAATTGATTCTAAGAATGCAGGCAAGAGGGTAATCGAATAAGCTCGATGGTTGTTGATACAGCAGTAGAAAATGTAGTCAGTTTACAACTGGGCAATCGACGATACGGCTCCTTCGATACACCGCAATAGATCTATGAAATGTGGTCTAACAGATGCGCATTAATGAGCAAGATTATATATAAATGGAAGATGTAAATAATTCTTTCTCTTTTTAACACTTTTCTCGCTATGGTGCTAATCAGCTTGTTTGTTATGTACACATACTTGTCTAAAACACTGTTAAACACTCAACTCTACTACTCGCACGCGATACTTCCTTATTCCTTCTTTACGCGTGGCTACTAATTCATCCGTAGTCCTGCAAAGCTTCCGCGGGCAAAGTGCGAGCGTTTCGAGCGAAATATTATTGCCATGTAGCACCTAGTTAGCACCTAGCGAGTCTCGATTGTCGATTACATTTCTACAAATGGTCTGCCTGCTGTGTGGTTACGCAACTAAAGCTGAACAGATATTTGATAAACATGGCAGGGACGTAGTCATAATATATGCTTGTTGGCATTCCACACACGCGCAATGCTACACCTGTGGAGATAACACTTTACCTCAACGTGTGCGTATTCGAACCGGGAAGTTTCGTTACGTTCTACCTTGGTTACGATTGATACGGGAACATCACACGTGCGGACGTAAAATGTTGCACAGACTCGTGTTTGGTAACGCTGTCGAGTGGATTGGCTCGCAATCTTCAAGCGTAGCTGTTTGTCGCACTATCCATCCTTGAGACGACAAGATTCCGATGAACTTTCATGGCTTTTCTTCACCGGTACTGCGGGAACTGTTCGTTAATGCGATCGCTCTTCTTCGGACATCTGCCTTCGTTCCGATTGTACATACCGTACTCGCAGCGTGGTACGCTGCACTGTTTGCTCCTAATACACCTGTGTACGACGGTGGGAAATAGGAAATAGTACAGGCAATCAAAGCATAAATTGTCTGTAGAAAGTCAGCGTGCGACTTACTTTCGTGTCTCCATAGAGAAGTTTTCAAAGCCTTCCTTAAACCGAATGCAGTCTCGATCATGCGATATGCAGTCGCAAAAGCAATTCGACTCGTTGTCGTTGACTGACTTAAAGTGGCGTGGACATGTGCATCTGCTAGCAGGAGCGATGCCACTAGAGCCTCTACTACCCTCGGTGCTATGCTCCAGAGAGCTCTCTTCTTGAGTCTGGGATCTACTACTGCGCAGTCCTTGCAATGCGTCCAACCGAACGCAATGGCATTCGGTGTGGTTGCTAAAGGTGAGTGTAGTCACCGTGTGCTGTTGGCGGGATCCTACATTACCCATCTAGAAAGACGAAACGATCAGAACGTGGCGTGCAATTACAATGGAGGAAGGATGTTGGATCGATCTGGTGCAAAAAGCAAATGAAGTAGCATGAAAGCAACGATACGATATGATTTTTGCTACTTACAAAAGTTTCGTTACTCACATAGAAGTACAGCGTGATGTTGGTCGTCGTTTTTGGAGCGCACGTTTCCATGGGCATGCAACACCCAGTATCGTCATCGCAACGGTGCAGGATGGTGCAATGCGGCATGTACACCTTCGACCTGTCTAGTGACGATGGAACTAGTTTCGGTTTGGGAACTTTACATTTGCCCTCGACATTGATACGTTGCAAATGGCTCATCACTTGCTGTCGCGCGTATCCATTGTTGCTGTAGGCATTGTACGACCGCTCGACCGCGAGCTTGTTACCGAAGTTGGTTTGCTTGTAGTCCGTGAGTGATTCGTATCGTTCCGGGTATCTCTAAAGTGAAGAATAAACAACAAAAAAAGACGTTACGTAGTACGGTGATTTCTATAGCTTTATTCGATGTCGATTTCAAATTAAATTAATCTAGTAACCATTTGCACCTTACGCTCTGAATACCTGGCCAGCGTAGTACACGTCGGTTGACCGAGCCGGTGTTTGAATGCGCAAATCATTATGTATTTGATATCTAGGCATAGACTATTAATCATCGAAATGGCAGAGTCGAGCAATCGATTGCATTTTACACATTTTACAACCCTTACGCTCGACCATCCCTGAGATCGAGAAACATTCGAGGGCTTTTACCATCACACGAAATTTGAAATTATTCATAAATATTTATAACCCTTTCTGCTCTCAGGGGCTTTCGTTTCGTAGCAGCTATTTTAATAACTCTTGTCATCCGGTAGGATATCACAATTTCTGACAACATCAACCGTGAAGATTACCGCGTATCGTATGTGATTATTTTCGACGTGAACCCTTTTTATATTTCACGTTTATAATCCAACAAATGCCCATTTTTAACTAAGCAATATGATTTAAAATGTGTACATTGTACTGCATCATCGTATTGCTATAATCTACAGGGATAGCGGGGACAAAGCCCGGACTCTGATTCGAAACGATACGAACGCTCAGTGCAAAGTGCGTTGATTAGCATTGTTAAAGAGCGGAGCCCGGGTGCGGGATCGAGCGAAGGTTTGATCTCGGATTGCTCGCACCCGAACTCCTCTTTTTAACTGTAAAGTCTAGCACTCCGGGCTGACTTCGGCTTGCTGTGTCCTGGCACTCCGGGCTCAGGAATAATCCCAAGACTCAGACGCTTCTGAGAATACTTCTTTATTATCTTAACTCTCCTTCGCCTCTGGAATTCGGAATATGTAATCGGAATGTGTAATGTGCTTCTGGTTGCGCTCCTTTATATTGGACGATGCGGTTTTTCAGAGCCTTGAGCTTTGTAAATGCATTTCGTTTTCACCGCCTCCTATTTGCGCTGAGTAACAAGCATATCTCTGGATTACTTTGAAATGATAGCAAAGAGCGAAGTATATTTCTTGCAACTTAATCCTGCAGCTTAGCAACCTACCTGCAGGCTACTACAGCCACAGCAACAAGATACTACGATTGACCGTATTTAAGGGATTGAATGAACGATAAGTCAAAAAGCTGTCCCACAATGCGCTGTGCCGTACTAAATCGCTTTGTCGTAGATACGACACCGTACCGCCACACGGAGCCAGCCGAAAATTGGCCTGCTATTCTTATCGCATTACATCGAAACAGCGTTTTTGTTTAACCTACGATGAGCATGCAGACATCCTCCTCGCCAATTGATTTAAATACTCTCGAAGCGTTTTAAGTACGGGAGAATGTTAATGTGCCACAAGACTAGTATGACGGAGACAGAACGAACTGAAAAGTAGCGACGCTTGCGCTTCACTGTGACAACACGTTTAATGGATCACGCGGAGGGGTTGACCAATCAAACGGAGAAACTACAACACTTCCATTATTGCACGAGATATACCATTTTATGCAGTTTTTAATGCCGGAAAGTAACTGTTTCCTAAACGATATGAAATGTTCGAATTGCAAAATGCATTCGAATAGACGGTTCGCCGTCAGAGGCAAGTAATCGATGCTAGCAATTGGTTTCCGCAATTTTGCCGTGCATATAGAGGACGCATGTCATATTTTGGCCCCAATCCGCAGTACATCATTTGTCGTTATCGTTTGTTTTACTCACATTTGTCACGAAAAACGTTGCTCAGATAGATAACATTCCTGCGTGTAGATTCGACTAGGAAGGAGCGAGAGAAAGAGAGAGATAAAGAGATAGAGAGAGATAAAGAGATAGAGAGAGATAGAGAGAGATAAAGAGATAGAGAGAGATAAAGAGATAGAGAGAGATA
>KB673423.1:1146363-1180058 GCA_000349145.1 Anopheles dirus
CCATTTCTAACAATATTCGATAAGAAATAAAGCGTAATTCGTACAAAAATTACTTATGACCGCGGTTTGTTCCGGCCCGCCCCATAGTGCAGTGTTGTTTGCGGCCCCGGGCCCAACAATTCATCTGAACACATCTGAACACATTCCTGAGCGAAACAAATTCATTGCTCCGACACAGAGTTTCTCTATTTTCAGCATCAACACGCTGACACCTGTCATGAAATCGGGCAATCACCGCGACTGTGGCTATTGGGACTGTGGTTGGCTGGTGTGCCAAAATGTTGGCAAAAATCCATCATCCAATCTAAGCACCATGTCCGTGCTACCCAGCCGGAAAGGGAAAAGGGTAAGAAGGGGAGCATATAAAAAATAGATAGAAATTCCCAGAGAGAACACGCGAAAAACGGTGTAAGCGCGAAATATTATTGTATCTTGCCCTACACAGCCAACATGCCCTATTCCATGCGGAGTTGTTACCCGCGGACGGAACGGTACACACGTGTGGTCATGGGAACCATGGGGAAGACGACGACGATGATGATTTTTGCCGAGATGTCGTGTCGAAAAGCTGTGGGCTCCCGGTTTGCTGCTGTACATCAAACCACTCGCTCCATGTCCATGTCGCTTACTTCTATTTCCCGGGCGTACTCTTTTCTCTTTTACGCACGATGGAACATACGTTCGCACTGAGCAGCGTACGGTTTCGTGGAAAGCTGCGGAAAATCGACCCACAAGGCGCGCGTAGCACAATGGCGATGTCAAGTGCAAGGCTTTTTACAGACCAGCGAGCCAACCAACACGCATCATGACGGAAATCTAAAATATCTTACCGAAAGTATCCTGACCCTGTAAGTAGTGTACTGCGACAGTGAGCCATCTGACAGCAGGACGATAGGACACAGGTAAAATTGTCCTTCTGTAAACGTCAACCATTTGCAGAGCTCTTGGAAACTACCAACAGACGGTTTTACGTTCAATTGTACCGGCTTGTGAACCGACAGTATGGGAGTAAGAACTGGACTTTTTTATACGGTACATAATTACTGTCATACCTTGCTGCCGTCTTATCTGTCAACAGATTAACTTTGACTTCATCACCAGATTCTCGTCGACATAGTAGCCACTGGCATCGAGTGGCGGAGCGAATCTAGTGTGCGATGACATGAGCCCGTCCATGAGTTGTGCTTGTGGCTTTGTACCGGTGTGCCTACCTGTAGGTATCGGATCTTTTACATACTTATTCATATCCAATGAACTGTTTTTTTTCTAGTAACAAGAAACAGCGTGTATATATGTATTTGTGAAGGTTTCAACGCGAAACGAAATAAAGAGTTTCATTCCACAGTTAATATGCTCAAAATCCAACAAACCCGGAAACCATTTGCAGTCTACTGCATGCATTCTTCACTCATTCCTCATCTAGGTCGCGGCTACTGTTTACCATGTTCATGTCAATGCTACAACTTAGCAGCAAATGTCTCCCATTTTGGTAAATAAACGAATTATCTCTACCTGTCCCCCGGGCCAGTGTTCAAGAACTTTTAGGTATCAAAACATGCACTCGGCCATAGAAATCGCCACTCTCATGCGCCTTCGGCAACGTTGAATTGATAAATGGTAATTTTTTTAAATGTGTCTTTTTCCAAAACGGAAACATGTGCTCGCTTTAAGCGACGTGATTTTATCTGAGTTATGAAATGAAACGCTGTTTGATGTGATGTGTATGTTTGAAGATCGACAACGACGATGTCTACGGAAATCTCTTGGAACCGTTCTCATGTGCTTGCCCGCAACAAAAGCGAATCCGTGACAATTTCATCAACGACTCAACATAAGGGGTTGTGTGTTTTAGCTGCTGCAGCTCTGCCAACCTGTAATACATTTTTCTAATTTGTTAACTTAACCTTACCATGATAACTCAACCATCAGCTGCCACCTTATGTTCATTACTTAATTGGTCCGTACATGACAGACAGTCATGTCGGTGAGCCACTGTGAAACGCACCCGAACCCTCGGCCTAGTCGATGATTGATGTATTGACAGGTGATTTTTCACCATCTCGTTAGCTCGACTTGCTCTCCCACGATGAAAAGGGCGACTCAGACCAATCCTTTCGTGTGATACTCTCATAACTCGATGGAGTCCAATTTGTTGCGTAATCGACCCACAAGAATGATCGCATTCGTGTGGAGCTCCGCTTTGCTGATCTAATCCCCGCGTTAAACCGCGTTCACAGATATATGGGATGGACAATTAATCATGTTCCTTTTGGCGGGACAGCTCAACAGCCACGCGCACAGCTGTTGAACATCCGCGATTTCGTGTCGGTGTTCACCAGCATTTTCATTCACACAAAAATTGACCCTGTCGGGAGGAGGGGGAGGAACCCCGAATTCAAATTCCTCTTAAGATCAAGCAAGATCGTGTTGCAGCCACGGGTCGCCGTAGCGTCAACTCAACTCTCATACATCAACTCTTTCCCATATCTTCACGGGGCCCGCGCCACTCGCTCTCTGCCATAGATGATCAGATACTCACAGTACGAACTTGTTGTGCCTAAAGGTCCGTTTAGTGATCGAGTGAAAGTGAACGTGAAATTTTGGTTTTTCATTGATATTTCACAAATTACTCATCGTAGCATGCTGTTCTATATACCAAAAGATGGGAAATTTCATTCCCCAATCCGTAGCATACAAATTTATTTAGATTAATGAAATTTAATGCATTTCCTCTTTATTCCCCGCTGATAATGGATAATTAATAATGAAAATTTAATGGTCAGCGGGGAATAAAGAGGAAATGCATTAAATTTCATTAATGTAAAGAAATTTTTATGCTACGGATTGGGGAATAAAATTCCCCATCGTTTGGTATATAGAACAGCATGCTACGATGAGTAATTTGTGAAATATCAATGAAAACCCAAAATTTCACGTTCACTTTCACTCGATCACTAAACGGGCCTTAAGATGCCGCTGCCGACTGAATGAATGACGACGAAGGTAGTACAACACGACCACCAAATCCACCATTCAGCGCCAGCGCACGGAACCAACAAAGGGGAGACCCCACGCGGAAAACGCGACCCACGGCAACGTCGAGGCGTGAAAATCGTTTCTAATCATAGTGTTTATTATGAATTATCCAATTTGCATATTTATGTACTCACATTGAGTTTGTCGTGTTGCCGTCTAGCGGCGCACGGGGAATAGCGTGTCGACTGGTCGGCTGTCAAAACAAACGAAACGTTTCCCATTGTTTCTGTCCGTCGAGGAAACGTCGATGTGGTACAGAACTGGGCCGCTGATACCTTGTGAAGCGATTTCTATCTACCGAGGGATATGTGTTTTATGGCCATATGCGCGACACTCCTTCGTATGCATGAATCAGATCTGGACCCAGGACTATCTCAGTCAGCAATAAATGAAATGAAACATGGTACACGCTTCATTTAAATACTCGCTTAGGTGTTGTCGCCTGCAACGGTGTTGCCGGAATCCAACAAACTAAGAGTGAGAGCTATGATTACTATTGTCCATGTACCTGTGTGTTCGATATCGAATATACCTTTGGTGCCTACTAGGCATGCAACATGCATGACACATAAAATGGGAAGTAGTCGGTAGCTCCCTCTAGGTCTAAAAGTGAGAAGCACAAATTTAGAACTATCTAGAAGTCCCGAGAACATCAGACATGCTTCAAGGGAAAACGGTTACATATTTGAAAGGGCTAGACCGTAGGAAGAGGTGTACGGAAATAGGTGGAGTGAGACATTATCCATCACTCGCGCAGCATGCTGATAGACAATCAGTACCCTCCAAAAAATAAAGTTTTGGTTGAGATAATTGGAAAATTTCAGCATGGTTTATTGGAGACGAATTAATTTCACATCCCGAAAAAGCCTCAGCTCTAGAATCCCTCAAAGGTCCCTAGCGGGTAGCCAATAAGGGACACTCTACAGCGTTCTCCGGCCTATTCGTAACCAAGTACAGTTTTTTGACTCCAACCCACCTTCCCCCCAGTCTTGGTCTGTTGGCATGCCCATCGTTCAAGATTGGATTTCCTTCCTCCTTTCATTCCCCTACCAAAAACGTCCCGGAGTAGGCCGTACCCTGCACTGTGAACAGATGCAAAATACAAGCTGGTGAAATGAAAAGAGAAACATTTTCCGTGCTAAAATGCCATTACAAAGCGAAACGACACCACCGGAACATCGGAACATCTATGAAGCGCGGTGAAAATAATAAATAAGCTTCATCAGCCTAATCCCGATCACGATTGTCACGAATCCTGTTCCTGGAGCTCAATTGCATAGTTGATATAGTACTATATAATTAGTATAAACATTGTCATCGTCATAGTTGATATAGTACTTCATAATTATATATGAAAACACGCAAATATGTGAGAATTAAGAAGAAGCGCTAAATTGACTTATTAGTTTTACCAATCGAAAGATTAAGTCACATTGATGGGCGTAATCCCAACGTCTATTTATGATGCCGTTCAACGCTGGTTATTTTGACAAACACAACTCTTGGTCGTCCCTCGAACTGAGCAAGGTCGTGTGTGTTTCGTTATCTCAGAATCTAGCACTAGCACCAATTTACCGTGCAGTAAACAAGCGTCACTTCAGTCGTTCACGACCCTGGCGACGGCTATAGCAGCAGCTCGAGGCGAGTCGGTAATTTTGAAATCTATCTAAAAGGCTTAACGTTCAAATAATCATCAGCGCGCGACATACATGGGCGACTTAACGTGTGATTAGCAGTTCATCACCATATTTGCTTCCGACGGGTATTCCTCGGTAATTAGTTCTGCCAGTGGAGGGAGGAGAGGCTCTTACTACTAATTTACTATTACAAAGTACTGCACGAAACGGGTGCTTTATTTATTCTGTTCACACGTGCTGAATTATGAACGGCGGGAGCTGGCGTCACCGGTGGAACGTCTGGCTTGCCTAACTGGTTGAGCGATCGTTCATTGAGCCACCTAATAACACTGATTCAAACGACTTGCGCACAACGCGCGGCTCATTTTTAATCAACGGATCAACTAATTGTACACCTTGTTGCAGCCTCATCTATTAGAACTGACAGAAGTGGTGTTAAACGACTTATCGATGGGTTCTATTAGCCTCTACCTGAGCGGCCGCATGCGCCAGTTTGCCTTTCAGAATGTAAATTATCACCTCGCGAAGCGGAGCGGACGAGATACGGAGCTGACGTAATAGAGTGAGGGCTGAAGCGTGATACTTTACAGCGCTTTTGATTCATTGCCATGAAAAGGATATTTACAGGCGCCGCGAACGGCGATAGGTGACGGATTGAATCTACCGGAGTTATAAGTGGCTTACGCGGCACACATTTCGAGGGGTTCCTCAAACAGCAGTTTCTATAATGTAATGCACCTGCTGCAACCACCAAGTGCGATGTCTTTACGAGGTCTCATAAAAAAGGCTGACCTCAGGCTGGCCCAACCCGAAAGGAATCGTCTTATAAGGAATGCTCTTACGGGCAGGTTGTACGACAACAATACAGTACGAAGCGGAGATCTTTAGGACAGATAAATTATATTTTCATGTCTCTTGAAAACTCGCTCCCTAAAACCTGATCGATTGCACGGCAGGATAATCCGCCTCCTCGTGAACTTCATGCTTCCCGCTCCCGTCCGAAGCATGAGTCATGTTTGTGGCATGTAAGAGTTCAACTCAAAGCATCTCAAAGCCAGCCATCCCATACTGAATCACGTCGGGGATGATCGTTATCCATGCTGCTCTCGCACATAACAATTCAATACGAATTTGGCTAAGCGACGAAGGTTCCAATCTTCCATGACGTCTGCTTGGACGCCAACAACTTGAATTGCTTGAATTCCAACATCTCACTAATTTAGGAAAGCATGCATTTTCCCATGGCCTACTAGCCACTGATCGACGAAAATGCTGGTTGAACTATGTCAACAATTTATTCCAAACACATGTTTCCATGCTCGCCGTCTTCTCCTCCGTGCGCTCCAGCCGGAAAGTGTTAAATCGGTAAAATATGAATGGAACGAATGGAGCGAAACCTTCGAGCGGGCTGACCGGTTTTTGTGTCACTTTGCTTCCATTTGTTCACATCTCCCGGTCCCTAACCCTTTGTACCCTTTAGGGATCATATTTCTATGTGGACCATTTTTGCATTCTTGATTAGGACACGCGAACGGATTGCGACAAAATGGCTACCGGACGGTGCCCGAACGTTCGTCGTGCTCGAACACGAACGCGCCGCCTCTCGCGCTTGGTGCATGCTGCATTACGACCGCCCCAAGTCCCGAGTCGCGATTCTCTCCCAAGTGTGTCAGCGATCGGATAATTTATCGCCACCAGGAACATGCGCTGACAGTGATGACCTCCAGACACTCCAGTGGCACTAATTCCACACCGTCCGCCCACGGTATGCGACGAGCATAACTGAAACAAGCTCAGCTCAAACACCTCGAAACGGCCTGCCCGTTTCGCCCTGCGCGGCCACTCTAAAAATAAGTGGGGTTGGGATGGTTTCACATCCTTTTATGGACTTGCAGTACACAATTCGTACGGCATTGTGTGCAATGAATATTTCACAAATCCTAACCCGCCAACTGAGATGTATTGAGGACGATAAACGGCCGGGACGCGGATGGAAAACTAATTCCGCATCGTAATCCCCGTGACCTGGGTGGGGTGAAATTCGCCATGCCTTTTGTGACCAGGGGATAAGAATAAGCGAAGTGTATGTAAAACGCATTGAGCAATTAATCAGTATAGTTGCCTCATCAATTTTATATCGGATTTCCGGCTAAAACTGTTGTTTTGTGGTGTTTGTTTTGAGCCAGTTATCGATGAGTGAAATTTAGAAGCATAACATGGTGATAAAAAAAAGTGATAAACGTCCTTGGACAATTTTTTTCAGCTAGCCTTTTGTTTTATCCCTCTGGATTCGACACTTTGCGGAGGTGGACGAGTAATAACTACGTCCATCGCCTAATCAGAAAAGTTTCACCGCTCGAATTCGTGTGTATAGACATAGTTTGAATGACACTATAATCCATCTTCCTAATCCCACCGGTTAGCCGGTGCTTTATTACTCTCAGACTAAGCATAAGCATTAGGTATGATCGTTCAAAGAGGGTATCGCGCGCGCGATACGAATAATGCCCCATCTTACATTCTATCACCAATCCGTGGCTGTAAACGAATCTACCATCAGTGAAGGGGGTTCCGATATTACATCAAACGAGTTTGATAATGTTGATAGATGCTACCTCACTATTACTTGGTTTGAAACACGCAGTAGATACGATAAACAGACAAAAAATAGAACCGCAGCTCATCGAATGTAATCTATCTTCACCATTCCCCAACAAACGAAACGAACGATAAAGATGCCTGAGATCAGATAGCTGTTTCGGGCAATGTGTCCTCCTACGGAATCGTATGCTTTTTTTTTGCTTTTTACATACGTAAGCGAGCGCCAGCCTTTCGGTCAAAATTTGACACGAGCATGGGCGTGTCGGCTGCTCGTAAACAATTCCGTCCGCAACTCCTCGGAGCCCATAACGATATCAACGCCCGATTCGTAGTCGAGACTAGCTGGTGTTGGATACGTTTGGGTTGTACCGGTCGTATAAACTGTTCAGTCCTGAATAGTGAGGTGCGGCTGCCAGGTTGTGTTGACAGTTCAGATGCCGAATGAGGGATGACTGTAGTATAGTGTAGGTTCGTGGTGCTTCCTGTTTTTGCAAAGTTTTAGAGTTCGAAAATTTCACCGCCTCGTGTAGAACAACTAACACGACGTAGGAGAACACAACGGAAAAATAACCCAAAGTAGAAAAATTAACGATCGCGAGTAGGCTCACTCAAATTGGGGTCGGTCGTTAGACGAATTTGTTTGATTGCGATCCCGTACACTATTGTGTTCGCATTGTAAACAAACAATTTGTCATTCGTCAGTAAGAGACTGAAAGGGGGGCGGAAAAGTTATCGCTATTTGTATTTTGCTGCTACCGTTTCACTGCTCAACAAGTGCTTCCGTCAGTCAGCCGCTGGCTGTTTGTTTACGGTGGAGAAATATCTGTTCCATGTGCCATAAGACGACACTTTTCGTCGATTGCGGTTCCACGAAAAGACGTACCGCAATCCGCAATTAATCAACCGCGAAAAACCCACCCGCATCCGTCAGAAATGAAAGCACCACCCCACACACCCATCCGCGGAGCGACGAGGATCGGTCCCCATCAGCATACGCAAACAACTCAACACGATTGGATTTTGAGTGCGCAAATCAATCTGCAGCGGACTCCATCATAACCGGCGTAGGCACAACACACTTCGTTAGCGTAAATTTAAATCAATCTATATGACGCGCTATTCTGCAGGTTTGCATAAGTGTTTTTCTGATTAAGTGCTCTACCAACACAGCAGCAAACCGAAAAAAGAACTCTTATACCGAAAAGAGAGTGGCAAGATTGACATGCTTTGAACAACATTCAATGCGAAAGGAGACGAATAGACAGTCCCGGACAGATTGCCTCAGATGGCGGTAATACTAGAGAGTAAGTCTTTGGCCATATACATTTGGAAGTAAGTCGCGCCTCTCCACGCCCTACCCCACTGTCTGCGAAGCGTACTGGAGGCGTCAATAATGATTTCAATTAAAAATGCATTATTATTTGCTCCAGAGCCTTCCATTTTGTTCAAACGAGGTGAGCCACGCGAAGAATCGCGCTCACGCTCGTTCGCGACTTCTTGTCATTTTTGCCATAGAGATGCTCATTAATATCTACTGTATATGCTTTATCTTTTATTACAATCGCTTTGTCGTAATCCGCCTTCACGTTGCCCTGTGCGCTGGGATTCATTTTAATAATTTGCTTCCACTGTTATAAACGACGCTTCCCGCATCACCGCGTACACCCTCTTATCCTTTCGATTCGCGAAAACGTTTCGTTCAGCGTTTCAGAGAAAACGGTAAGCTGCGACTTTCGCCTGCCGTTGGCGGTTAATGTCAAGCGTTCGACACCCCGGTGTACCCGATGTGAATCGTACGGCGACCCGTGTGTTCGTGACGCCGAAGGTTATCCGTTGTTACGCCCGTGGTACAACGTTTTGACATAAAACAATAAGCTAAGTTTCAGTAATCGCTCCGACAGCATCGATTATGTAAAAGAAGTGTCAATGAAGTGGATTCCTTCCAAATGATTATGAGATACGAAACCACATTCAACCGTTTCTGTATGCTCGGCGGGATCTGAACACGACGTGAAATGATCCAGTTGCCACCAGGTAGAAGGAAGAAGCTTACAACAAATCTTAAATGTTCAACAGGTAAATAAAAACATCATCCCGCTGCGGCTAAAATGTCCAAGATCTCCCCATGCAGGCTTCCAGCCGAAAGATTCACCGCCACTATAATGTTGCACCGCACATGTCATCCAAGTGTGTTGCTGGATGTCTTTTTGTGCGAAAAATCTAGTGCCTCGTACGCCGCAGGTCTCGCTTGCTCTCCACGTACGAGCAGCGCGAAGTTATTGTCATCATAATTAATATCTTCGGCGCGGAGGCTCCACTCCGCTCCACTCTATTCAGCTCCACTCTATTCGGGATGAAAAGAAGAAAAAAATGATGCGTTGCTTAGATGGCTTGCTGGGATGGCTCCAGCAACTGTAGGGGAAAACCGGTTGCTTTGGCAAACAGCATAATACCGTCATACCACAAACCAACGTTATGGCTTAGCACGGCGTGGTGAATCTGCTGCCATTGGGTCCTTTTTCTCTCTGTCTCTCTCTGGAAAAGACAGTTGGTTATCATGCATCATGCATTAGACGCCGCAAAACAGCCGGGATGAAAATAGCTGAAGCTGTTTTCTGCATCATTAGCAAAAACGCTGCAGGATTAGAATGGACAGGTTTCTACCCCACCTGGCTGCTCAATCTTCGGTCCTCTGGGGTGGACTTGACTTGTGGATAATTCTGATATAGATTGTCTAAAATTTGCAGTAAAACGTGCCTTAAAGAAAGAATTTTCAAGCCAACGAACCGGGATAATTGGATTTAATACGTTACTTATTACTAGTTTACCAACTGCCAGAGCAGAAGGAAATAATCTCGACAGCAATTACTCAGTTTCACAGACACACTTTGGTTTTTTCGTTCATGCGATTAAAGTCATCCGCGTACGTGTTTGCAGACATCGCTCTCGCGTGTATGATGTGCGCAGGTAGAGGTTAACACTGGTTCTGGTGGCTGGCTGAAAACGTTCATCAGAAGGCACCACACCATGCAGCTGGTATAATTTATTTATGAAGCTTTTGCTGCTGGCTGTGTCTGGCACTTGGTACAACCGAACCGGTGCTGTTTTCCATCACACATGTATGCAAAGCAGACGACCCATCGTCTACACGGACAAGCGTACCGCTCACTGGAAGCGTTATTTTCTCAAATCTATGAGCTTCCTTTCCGATGTATCGGGCATCGCTCGTGACAAATGGACTTTCCGTTCGAAGAACGCAGCATGGTTTTACAAAGCCACATGGTATCATGGGACGTTAGATGAACCATAAATTACTAATCGACCACCATCCATTGTCATCGACGATACGATCGTAACTCTGTAAAGCTTATTGCTTGCATCTATGAATTATGAGTAATGGACCGCGCAAGATCTTCGGTTGACATCGTGCCGATGATTTCATCTATCTGCTGGGGACGGCGTGTTCACTGCTTGTCTTGATAAATCCCAGCGAAACAATCCTACGCTCGATGTCCGTTCGTCATAAACCGGTGAGACAATTTTCTCGCACGCTATCCATCTAGCGTTCGGACTATGAAATCAATTATTCAAATTTATTTTACACCACACGATCACGTTCACCGTGCTGTATTCAGCATTGCGTCAGCGAAGCGTTTATCATCATCCACCAAACTGACCGGGTGACCTCTCCGAGTTAGAATTCCGGGGTCCGTCCACTAGGCTCTAATCGAATTGCTTTCGCAAATCCTAAACCAAGTTGTTTGGAGAACAAGCAACGAGCTGTTTCGGTAAGGCCTCTACCGTAACCATCAAACATGTACATAATTCTTTATCTTGTGCATTTTTAATTTTCGGTAGTCGAATTTGAGCACGCCCGATAAACGATTGCACACCTACCATGGATTTCACGTTGCCTGGGAATATGTAAATTGCATTCTTAAATATCTTAGCAACCATTCCTCCGTCACATTTTTCGTTGCAGGGCGCATATGTCTTGTGTTCTTTCTTGCTACTTGAACGTGCTGTGCATGTTCTATAAGCTCTGTAAATATCGAAGTCATTTGAAACAAGTGGCCGAAGCTTCCACATCAATGGCCTCCGAAAACAAGGCGGTTAAACAGGAAAAGGCAGAGAACTCAACGCGACGCACCGCGATGGTTTGCAATCCGGGCAAGAAGAGTCGAAACCCGTACCTCAACTATCTGCGTGAGTTTCGTCTTAGAAATTGTCACCTATCGGCGGTGGAAGTTGTACGTCAAGGTGCCATACAGTGGCGTCGTATGACGGATGAAGAGAAATTACCGTACGTGAAGGTTGCGTTCTACACTCCGATGAGGCGTCGCCGTTGTCCCACTTGCGCAACGATGCCCAAACAGATGCGACAAACTGCGATGAAGCAACCACCTGCCAGCGCTCGCAGGAAGTCAACCATACAGCACAGCACGCGAACACCGAGTAAGCTAGCGAGACAAAGTAAAGGGGGAAGGTAGAGCGGGTCGGCCACAATCTCATCAGTGTATTTTCGACATACGTTTTACATTGAATATTTAATCAGTTTTACTGAGAATATCAAAATTGCAGTCACGCTTCCGGACCCATCGCAATGTACTACATTCTAGCTGGTGCAGTAAGCGTTTAATTCGCTTGCTAAAATATATAAATATACCCTTCTGCTATGGCGTTCAACGCGTTCCGGATTTTTACCTTGTTATATTTAGGTTTGCGGTTTACATGTTGAACCCGTCCATCGGACAACGTCCGATGTGTTCCTGCAACATAATACGTTGTCCCTCTCACCCTCCGGAATGGTTCGCTTTGAGAGAAAACGGAATTTAAACCCGAAAGTCATCTGAATGGGATAGGTTATTTGTGGTTCATTCGCAACACCAAACAAAGCCCTTATTGTACTTTGGTATATATGTGTGTGCGATAGAGAAAGAGAGAGAGAGAGAGAGAGAGAGAGAGAGAGAGAGAGAGAGAGAGAGAGAGATGGAGAGTGTATAAGTTTACAAGGACAAAGCGTTTGTGTAACCCGTCCATCTATCCTTCTCTTATCTTTACAATGAAAACGGAAGGGGACTCCAGATCCTGCCCCGGCCCGGTACACGATGGGTTTTATCACAAAACCATTCCCAAAAAAAACATATTCCATATACACATTCCGCACGTGGAGCACGAGAAGGTGGCCATGCACCGGCAGACGACTGGACTTGCCGCGACAGCCAAACAGATGATAAAACCGAAGAAGATGGTATACAATTTTCTTTTTCATAAATATTTCATGAATGGTTTTCGTTGTTTACGCCCCCGGAGATCCCACCCTGGAGCGAGAAAAGCGGGACTCGAAGGTATCCAATTCCATTGACCTCCACCAGGCAGGGAGAATTGCCGGTTTCCAGTTCTGTAAAAACTACGTCGAAATGTTATACCTAGGGCCAACACTGTGCAAAGGTAACTGGGCAAAGGAACTCCTACAGCGCGCCGCAACTTCTTTCGCTGGAATCTGTATCCCAACCGAAAATGAGACACACGTGGTATACATTCGCTCCACTGTGCAGCGTTCAGGACCGCCAGAGTCTCATCTTTATTTCATGCAATGTTTTCTTTATATTCACTGCAGCCGTTGGACTGAGACGACGGGTGTGTAGGGCATGGACAAACTCACCAATTCCTGACCCGACAAAAGCATTTCGAGCCCGGGCCTGGATGTGAGAATAGAAATGGGAATAGCGCGTACTCGCATCATAAAAAAACCTGTAACTGCCTCGAGGATGATGCTCCAAAGTAAAAAAAATCGCTGACGCTTCGCTACTGATGAACTTTGAGTGGATAGTGTGTGTATGTGTGTGTGTGTGTGTGTGTGTGTGTGAGCGAGATAAAAAATCAAGGTTAACCCTGCCTAGAGAAAAAAACGAACAACAAATTAGAAGAAAGCCTTAGGATACCTCGGGTACACCGTCATGCTTTTCTCATCTCCAGTCTCCAGGTGTTGTCGATAAATTTTATATGCACCCGAGCGTTCGGTTATCCATAATTTACAATCAAATTAAACATCATTTCGCTCGCGCGAGCTTCAGTCGTCTCCGTTCGGGAGGGAAATGCATGAGCCATGGATAATTCATGATTTTCCGCCTCCATGACGGAGCGTACGAATGTCAGGGGATACTCGTTCGCGAAATTACGAAACAACCTCGTCCTTGACTCCACGAACGTCTTTTGCCTCTTCGATCGCTTCACATTTTCTGGAATTTAGGGTTTAAATTTCCATTATCTCCAGATGGTCGAACACCCGAAAGTCCATAACCTCGCGGCGGTTGAATATCTTGTGCGCCATAAATGCACTGGCTCGGCCTGGCTGTCTAAATTCTGATCCGTGTGTCTTTTACTCTGCTGGAATGTTTTCGGAATCTTGTAGCGGCACACGCACGCACAAACACTTTTCAACATACGTAAGCAATGCAAAAAATCAGGGTCAAGAGCTCAATAATAACATCTTCGCAACGAGTGGCACGTTAGTTGATTTAATTTCTGATTTAAGTAAGTTGATTTAAGTTGTTCGAACTCCATTATCATGCCATTTATAACATACAAGGATTCTTATCGTTGGCTAAGTCTGTCGTTTCCGTTGCCAAGAAACCAGACATTGGTGTTTTTTTGAGCAACTATCCCAACTTTGTAGAATAAAAATATTTTCCCAATTTTTTGTCTTTGATTTTTTCAATGGTTTCAACAACGTTTTATTTTTTATTGGTTTTGTATTTTTTTCAGGCTATCCACATCACTGGAAGCAGACCGTCACAATGCTAGTAGAAAGTAGCATTAATAGGGCTTAACTTTTTTGCTTTGATGTGATGGATCTTCTTGGAAAGCTCTCCTCTGAATCGGACAAACGTTTCGCGGTGACAAACGTCAAACATTCGTGGCCTACTACGACTAGACTCGACAAAATATTTACTACGATGAGCTAATCACGCATCCAAAAACACCCCTGTATAAATTATAAGTGTCAAGACGTCCTCGTGAATTCTAATTCAAACGGTTTCCAGACGTCGACCGGAATCCCGTCATTAGAAGCCAAAACATTGGCTACGCCATCGACATCGACAATGCCAAAGTCCCCTCGCAAGTGAAGCAATGAGCACTGGCACGTTCATTATTCGCCCCGTTTCCAACGAGACATCTTCGCGGTCGGAGGAAGGATGTAGCAGCAAGTTTGAAAGCATTTATATTTATCGCTACCCCACCGTACTGTCTACCATCCACAAGGGAGCAGCTAAACTGGGACCGAACATCGCTTCAAAGAAACGTTCTCCACTTGCAACTCGTAAAACTGGTTTTGTCGGTACACTCCCGCGTGAAGTTTTAGCACAGGAAATAAGCGTTTTATAAGCAGCTGGCAAGGTAATGTTCCCCACATTTCAACACACTAGCGAATAGGTAACTTACCACTTGCCTGGCCGGATCGATCCGGTCGATGGAGCCGTGCTGATTATGCTGCTGATTATGACGGATGGATCGTGGTGGTGATGGTGGTGGTGATGGTCTTGCAATGCTGTTGTAGCGATTGTTGCCGTTCCTGCGCGGAGTTAAGCCTATTGCGTACACTTTCTTCACGTACGTGCTGTAGCTGGTGTCTCCTTCAGATGTACCATCGTTTGATTCGATCCCACTCGATTCATCCGCCTCGTCCCACGACAGGATGCTTCTTGGAGTGGTAGTGGTCGTCGTTGTCGTTGTGGTGGTTTCCGTGATGGTACTCGGAGCTCTCGTGCTCGTAGACACCGTGCCGCCAGAAGGAGCATCGTTTTGCACGCTGTCATTGGTCTCATCGTCATAGAGATAGTCGAGGTCGCTATCGTTTGGGATGGATTTTGATTTTGCAACGGATTTTGCGGCTTCGGCGGTACTTTGCTGATTCCTTCTACCGAGCGCTAGTGCTTTCGGTTGTGGGTCGCTTGCCTGATGCAGTTCCTTGTAGTAGGGGGAGTTACTTTTGTAGTTGTTCAACAGTTCCTCGAAGTAGTACTTGCTCTGAGGATTGATGGACTTTTGTGCCGCTTTGTGCGAGCTGCGTCCTGAAGAAGCGTCTCTCCAGCTGGATCCCGTATCGGGCAGCGCGTTTGACGTCAGCGAGTGGAAGGAAGATGCCGATCGCTTCCTGTTCAGCACTATCAGCCTGCTGTCCGGTGCTCCTCGTCCATCACTGAAACGACATTATGCAGACAAAGATTAACTAAACTATGATTAATCGACAGCGACAGCATCAACTGCTCCGTGCGTCACAGCAGAGGTGCTGCTTGAAATGCTATTCGGGTGGAGTGAAAAATTATTTATAATAAGCTACAATTATTGCTTTACAAGCGACACACTCGTATCCGACCGGCACCCGAATCATCCAAATTGGAAGAAATGGGGTGCATCGCATATGCGCCATGTTCCTCAGTGCTTCAACTTTAATTCATGCTCCATTCATGTATGTGTGTCTGCCCATCCGAACTACGTTCGAAGGCCACAAAAGACAGAAGCATCTTCAACCGACACTTCTTTTCAGCGGAAGACAGCGGGATTGTTTACGTTAATGGAATTTTTCGAATGATCATTTATTTTAGAACGATCACTAAAAAAACGCCTTTTCTCGCCTTCCACTCGTTCAGACGGCACAGATCGTTTGGTGGAATTTAGAAATGGTTTACATTGTCTGGCGCTTTGGAATGCAAACAATCGATAGTTACGCTGCTGATGGTGCCTTTGCCTTCGAGAGATGCCAACGGTTGTTTGTGATGCATCACTTTTCGTCTTTTTAGGCTGATTTATCATCCTCGTTTGTTTTGTGTATTCTCAACTTAAGCTAGGTTTGATTTATTCCAACGAATCAACAACGTTGGCGTGAAGGGACAGTGATGGTCAATCTCATAGTTACAGAAAGATTCCAAGACCGGTACCTAAATTGGAACACGATCTCACAGCAGAGGCAACTAAACTCGTGCACAATAAATCTATCGATGTTAAAAGGTGTGACGGATTTGACCAAGTGACAAATTAGTCGGCCGGAAATAAAATTAAACGACTATTGAGCTGTTAGACCAAATGAACTACAAGTTTACCGAATGCATTAGTATAACACTTCAATGTGGGCCAATTATTTAGAAACGTATGGTGAGAAGTCATTGGTGATTGTTTCCGAACAAATTTGCAAACTAATCTACAACTGGTTTTGATAAAGTTGATCGATGTGTGGGATAATCGCATCCCAAATACAAAGCGTTTCTGCAAATTCTGGAGCGTTTCGCTATCCAAATACACGAATACATACACCAAATTCAAATTAACCCTGACCCCAATGCAAATGCAAAGTACCCCAAACTGCTAAGTTGAGTGAAAACCCATGTTTGCACCGTGCGGTTGGAAATAGGAATTTCAACGTGAATGTGTTCGCATTGCAGACATTCTCACACACCGGGAAAAAGAAACTTATGGTAGCGTGGTAAAAGCAGTTTTCAGCACACTCACACACTGGTGGTATGGTGTTGAATTTTTTTCATTTGCTCGGTTTTTGTTTTAATCAAATAAGGGAAAAATAATTCGCCACTTGCAGCCACCTGCAACAGAACGTAAAATGCGCTTTACAATGAAATACCAGGTACGGGATTCATCTGAATGCATGAATTATGCGACGGAATAATTTCTACCACAATAACCAGCGGGTGGATGTTATAGCGAACGGTTCGTCCCGTTTATGTTACTATTTACGCTGAACAGTATGGCCTAATTACCGTTCGGTTTTGCAGTCGCTTTGATCTTGTGCTTGCAGAAAAATTCATCACGAGTGCCAAAAATGCGCTCGTTTCCAAGGTTCTTTTTTGCATTGGCTAGGTGATTAACGATGGGGATTGCAAACGATGATTTACAGCGAAACAGGGAACGGGAATTGTTATGGATGACGGGGGTGTCACACACTTACTGCAGACGACTTTACGTGATAGGATTAAAAAAAACTGTTGTATGTTAACGTTACTGGGGTATATCTACAAACACAGCGATCATTAATAACAGGAAAGGAACACGAACGGCGCTCACTTTTACGAGCGTCATTCTCCATTCGACTAATTAGCATAGAAACAACGTTTCGTCATAAACAATAATCTTATATTGTATCATATTTTGCTTGCTATGAAACATGTTTCACACGAGCAACTCAATGCGCGTATTGGCACATGAAAAGTAATAGAGCAGAGATAAAATCGTCACAAAAATCTTTAATCTCCCGTCGGTCCGGCGGATGTATTCTCGCGTATTATTATTTTGCATCACCCTGTTCCCAAGAGAATTGAGGGGGGGGGGGGGGGGCATTGGGAACGCGCGCATCGTTTCACTTTTCATTCTGCTCTCAACGCGCCGCCACTTTCGCGTAATTTGTTTAATGGGAAAGCGTTAACAAATATGTCAACAAAGTACATAAAACATCCCTCAACATGTTTTTTCTCTGTTCGGTGAAACAGAATATTTGTTCAACGCCACAAAACGTTCTTGTGGGTCAAGGAAAAAACTGTAACTGGTGCTGCTGGAGTCGAACCAGTGTAAAATTAGAACTAAACGTTCCGAGAGCCGAGTTCGGAAACCGAGAATAACAGTCAATTGGGAAATTTGAGAAGTTATCTTCAAATATCAAATTACATTCGCTAAACAAACGAGGGGCCAGACGGATGAAAAATGAGAATCGCAAACCAGATAAACCCCCCTTCCCCCCTCCCCTAGGGTGGCCTAGCGTTTAGAACAGCTAGATCTAGATCTCTTCATCGAAAGGCACAATATTGCTACGTACGAACTTAAAAAAAACGCAGTCAATCCAGACTTTATCTCGTTCTAGTTGTCGTAGTGGAACTCTATTGCCCGTTGTGGCAGCGGTGGTGGTTTTAATTTATTCCGAACCCACTCCTTGTGGATGCTCTCGAATCACAAAGGACGTACAAAAAGGATTAAAAAAGGAATCCGTCCCATTCCTGCTCGTGAATTCGATCCCATTCTATTGTGCATACAACACTAGACCATCCATAATAAAATCAGATAATCTCCATTCAACCCACAGCCGGCGCTTCGCTGAGCGCTGCTGGATTCATAGCTGTTATACGGGTTTTTGGTTTAGTGTACGAAGAGAAGGCGGACAAGGCCATTAATATCTTACTGTCCTATATGGCTGCTTTGTCTTTGCAGGCGAAACGGAACGCCGGCGTTACGATTTTTGCGAATGGCAGCGAAACACTATTTGAATGTATTACCATCTACATTCCCCCCTCAACGTCCCGAAAACGGCAACACGAAAAACGTCCCGACGTCGCGAAAAACGTTAATGGGAAGATTCGACCGCCTTCTCTAGAGACTGTCAGTGAGCCGAAACGATGAAGAATATTATGAGCCCACTCACACACACACTCACAAAAATAGTGTCCCAGATGAGGAACAGAATAATCATTCAAAAACTTCTCCCAAGAGGGGTGGGACGTCAATCAATCAAAGTTAATTGCGCCGTGACTTAAACTTGCGCCGTATTCGAACTCTTCGACGTGTTCGTGATTCACGAGTTTAATACACAGCAGATAACTATAATTCATTCGATTACTGCCGAATTTGGCGGTATTCGGCAATCGAAAAGCATCCATAAAAATCAGGTCAAACCGGCATGTCCTTTCACCATGACAACCAGCATGGCTGTAAACGGCCTACGGTGAATTATTCTTTCGCTTCACTGTGGATTGACACACACGCACGAAACCGTAAATCTCACGACAGAACGAATAGCTTCAGCTATCCGAGGTTCGCCTCGTGGCAGGCATTTAAAAGTAAAGCTGAGAAATTCCACGTGAACTTTATACGTTTCCTTCCGCGGTACCTCACGAAAGACATCCGTGCCCAAACAGGGCCTCGATACGCGATCGCGTCAAGGGTGTGCATTAAAAAATCAAATTCCCATTAAGAATTTGATTTTTTATCCGATCGGCGTTGTACTCCGGTGTCGATCTGTTATCCGATGCGACGCGGCATCCGATAAATTGACCAGATTTACCACACCGTGTGTGAAGTGCGGTAGAACAGACGAAGCCTGGAACAGCATGTACGAAAGATTGCCGCTGATCGGTGCGATTGCGCGATAGCGATAACTGCTGGAGATGACTCACACACATTTACGCACACAATCTGCTTTTCGTGCTTGATCTTGTGCAATCTAGCATCTTCACTGCGATAGATACGACTTCCGTCCGCAATGTTGTACTAGTGCGCTGTTTTATTTGGAGCATCCACGTGATCCGCGAGTCGTACACCGGCCGAGATTAATCTCAATCATGACTGAGGGTCTATTTGTTCTGAGGGTCTATTTGTCTATTTGTCACTATTTGTTTTTCGAGTGTCTTTCATTCCACCAGTGCACCTATGACGCCTTGCGCTTTACGAAAAACGAAGACTGCCCTGCCCCTGTTTGGAGCAGCTCGGTCCAGGTCCAGCAAAGGCGGTCTTTCTTTGTGCTAGTCTAGTCAGTTCTTGTTTACACCATGGTCGGAGCTTTTAAACGGGCATGCGGTAGCAAACCTTACCCACCGTCTTAAGCGGAACAGCAGCAACAAAAAAAAAAATGCAACACACCACCGGGCTATTCATGTTAATTACAGTCCCGCACACATAGCGCACTGCGCTCCCCGGAATATCGCGATGCGCTCCGTTTTTGTTATGCTCTCATATGGACTTTTTGCTCTTGAAAAAGGTTCAATCCTGTGTGTGTGGAAGTTGAAACAACGAAAAAATGCGCCAGTTTGGAAACTGGAAACTCTCTGTCCAAACCGGTCATGCACAACACGCCTTGTTTTCCGTACCGCAAACGAAAGTAGTCTCAGATAAGAGCGTAATTAATCCAATTTACTAACATTCTCCTCACTCGGATTCCTCGGATTCCTCCCACTCCACGGTTGGTGGATAGCTTTTATGGTTAGTTCGTTTCTCAACTCCGGAAGATATTACCGAACGAAATATTGTCACTCTCGAATGACACTGCGAATGTTCCGCATGTGTGTTGGCAGCGCCATTGCTCGGAAATGAGCTCCTGCAGGTTTTTTTTCGTCCGTTCCTCCGTCCATTTCAGTCTTTCGAAGTGCAGTGCATCATTCCGTCAGTATTCGAGAATGTAAAAACCTATCTGTGTTCACGCACTGTTCGTCGAGTTTAATTCAAATTAATTGCCTTCATAATGCACGCATGCCACAGCGGCAAAAATGTGCCGTATCACGAATTATCGCTGTCAATGAACCGTAGTTCAAGTAGCGCATTAAATCACACGGCTTATGGGACCATGGTGAGTTGTTGTTGGGCATTTTGCCTGTAGTTTTTGTCATGAAGATTCATCCTGAACTCAGAAGAACTAAATTGATCGTTGCGGCGGCTGAGCCTAACACAAAAAAGCAAACGATGTTTCATAAATGCCTGAGTGATACCAACTGGATTAGCTCATGTCATATCGGGTAGCAAAGGCTCAATATAAAGCAAACAATCCCAGAAAAGCAGTATGATCGACCCGTCTCACTATGCCTACCGATTCATGTTGTTATTCTAGCGCTCTGCTGAAAGTTTTTAAACCCTAATTTTATTCCCAGGATGACGCGACGATAGGGCAATGTGTTGTTCGCTATGCCGCGTTACGTATGATAATCAATAAACCAAATACTAGCAGCATTTGACGGAACCGAGTTTTGCCCGTCGTATTTACAATAATTGCTTTGAACCCTTTGTTCGCTTGCAAAAATGAAGTAGTGAAGATGAAGATATTAGAGTGAGTTGTACCATCAAACACAAACCGCAAAAACCCCGTTTGAAACGATCATCAACAATGTACAAAAAACTGCTGTTGAATAAAAAACCTCTTGTATTGAACCTTTTGTGTATCGGACTTTTTTATTGAATAAGGATTCTTTCTATCACATGATAGTACGGCCTTAATCAATCGTATCATTTTTCTCGATCATATTCTTGTTTTTTTGTCTGACAATCGTTCAATCTTTTACCAGAGTGAGTTGCAAACGCGCGTGATGAGGTAATTTCTTTCGTTGCAGTATCATCTTTACTCATTGTGCAACAAACAAATCATGTTAACAATAAGAGTTGTTGCACATCAATAGCAATTGACATGCTGATGAGTCGTACCATAAACACTCATTCGCTCACACAATCCAGGCTGCTCGTATCAGAACTTAGGGCAACTAAGAAGGCAACGAGTAAGACAAAACGAATAGAACGATCGAATAAGATCTCGAATGGAAACAAACTGTGTCCAAAACATTGAAAAGGGAACCTTTCAACATCGTTGCGTTGCGATGTAGTTTGTTTCCGATTGTTTGATGTCTATCGGCACAGCAAAGGTCAAGCTAAGTAATAAGTAACATGTTTGTTTGCTCACCCTCGCCCAGCCCAAGGTGTTTCGCAATCGTGTCGACAGGAAGTGGAACGTGCGACACGATCGGAACATTCGTGATAATCAAATTTGTTCTACAAGCACAAACACAGGACAGCCGACAAATGCATCTGCCTGCTCAAAAACCTGCGCTTTAGTGCAGGTCGCGAATGCAACTCACCATAAAACCAGCTTGACCACCACACGGTACGACGTAACGTTCGGTCCAATATCAAATACGGCCGTCGTTTGTTAAAGTCGTTAAAGCGGTGTGTATTCGTAGCCGCGCCGCTTCGGCTCATCTGTTGTACTTTCTTTTTGTAGAGCACAAGCAGAAAACGCTGTAAGATTGTTATTTTTGTGGTGAAATTAGCACAATGTTGTAGTAGATTACAACGAAAATTGTGCTTTGCTTATGTTACCGCATTTTCATCCCTATGCCTACTAAGAAATGCGGCTGCATTTGGTAACGTTTTTTTTATCAATAGGGGTTTTTATATCCATCGTTCGTTGCTCCAAACGCCAACAGCACAGCGGTGCATTATTTGTCTTTATTCTTGAGCAGACGTATGAGTTTGAGATTCTGGTTTCGATTTGTGGTGGCTGGTAATGTATTTCACGTGAGAACAATCTAGATTTTTTGCATTCTCCAACTAACCGCTTGACAATACCAGTAAATGAGAAGACTGTGAGAAGACAGACTTATCTACTGTGACAGTTCCAGACTTTGCTTCTGCTCGCAATAACGTTATAATAATCTAAAATCAGAAGGAATAGCAACAACCTACACTCTAGGGCACTACACTTGCAGCCGGTTTTTCGCTAATTACTTCGCTAATATGATTTACCGGGATTTTCCTTTCACTTGCGACCAACTGGTTACACTTTCGATCGTTTTCCTCTTAGCTGACCCACGTCCATGCATCGTGATCTTACAATTACACTCTATTTTTCATCTTCACTTGTATGCATTTCGGTTCACATAGCGATTCCCTCCCCCTCCCCCGATCTCCACGTGAAAGAGGAGAGGTAATCTGCCAAGATGGAGCGTCCACTTGCGCACATTCTCAAGGTTCACTCAGGGGTTTAATAATGTGAAAATAAGGATTTATTAAATCTAGTGCATCGTGCACAGTCCCAAAAAAAACCGCTCAACCCTCACCTTAAGCTCGCTTATGGATTGATGTTTTACTCCGAGAACGAAATTTGCTTAGGTCATTGATTTACCACAGTTGTTGCGAGAAGTATGTACACCACAAAAGATAAGATGTAGATGTACAAAAGATGTATCACCTTAGCCACACAATAGAGCAGTTGCATACACGTTTTTGGATCGCAACGCACAAACGACAGCTCATCAACGAGTCTCTCGTCGAAAGGTTTACCGATCGTAATGACGACACTTTCTTTGCACAACTGCCAAAGCCACCCGAGAGAGGCATCTTGTTGCTTCTCCAAGGCGCTCTCAGACGATGGAACGATTGCATCGTCGATGTTCGTAAAAATTTGCCTCATTTGACCACCATTCGGTAGCATTCCATTCGCGGTTCTGTGTTCCGTTGGTTCCTGAATATTGACATTCAGCAAAAATTATGCATGCAAAATTGATAATTGTATGCCATCATAACGCATCCCTCCCTCATGCGTCCTGAGTGCGGGCAGTGCGGCAAACGCTTTGTAAAATACGAAAGAAAACAAAACCTTACCTGCGCACTGCACACAGAGGGAAGGAAAGAAGAATATGAAGAAGAAGAATGAAAATAAAGTGCCGCAAACCAAACAACCAGCAGGGGAACCACTCGGGAGCAAAACACAGAAATCAGAAATCGACTTGATTACATATACAAGGACCGATCGCGATGATTTGTGCTCGCAACGGGGTGAGTAAACATGTGTCCCTTCGGAAGCTGCCACGACAGCTGCAAGTACTCGAGCGCGATTACACGCGTGAAGGTGACTTATGTTCGTCTTGCGCTCCATTAAGATACGTTCGCGGGTCGGGAGTCGCGCGATCACGCATCGCGCAAACACAATTCCTATTCAGCTGTCAAACGATCCCTTCGGTGTTGCTCTAAACGATCGATCTTTCACCCGTTCGTGATGATTCAATCGACCACCACTATCAGCCTACCGGGCGGGACTCTGTCGGAGTGGACGCATATGTAGGATGAGTTATCAGGGAGAAAGCAAACATGCCTGTGTTTCGCGGAAGTGATTCATACTTTAATCCTGTCCGTTTCTGCCAGTCTGCTGGTCTAGTGCAGAGAGACGATCATTTTGTACGCAGTGTCTGGTGTGTTTAATGTTGCACTTTTTAATGAGGGGCTGTTATCAGTGCGCCAGTTCAGAGTAAAAAGAGGGTCATTTGCTCATGGCATGAATCATTCTATCTCCTTCTCGGAGCGCGCTGGTGACTGCCGATCCACTTCTGGCAAACTATAGCCAAGTATTGCACGTTCGGAAGAAGGTTGGATTTCCCGGAATTAAAACGTAGCATTCGTTGGAAAGTCTGCGGATGCGTCGCTTAAGCAGATTATATTGACGTCATGCAGATGAGTAATGATTTGAATGGACAAGAATGTTGATGCGATTTATTATAATCGTATAAAATGTGAATAAATCTTACTCTTATGTGACGTGATGCAAAACACGCTGAGGGACCCATGAGGAAAATCTAATTACATCGATTCACATGTAAATGGTATCACGGAGGAGTCAGGATTAAGTCAGTATCCAAAATTGCAACGGCCATAAGTTCAATGCAATCGAATGCAACTACATTATCACTCTCAGTACTACCTACCTCAACATATTTAACGCTTCATTTGATCCAATTTGCTCGAGCCAATGCCTCCGTTCTTGAAACGGTAGGATGGCCCTATATTCTGCTGCGCGATGTCTTGACCCGACCAGATCCAGCTCTTCCCCGGACATATCAGGATCCGATTTTCGAACGTGCTTATGATACTGTTGATGATGATGGTGCTGCTGGTGTTGGTGATGACTGTGATGGCGCGATTTCTGTTGATGATCCGGACCGGTCACGGTGCTGGTGGTCACCGGGTGAGCCTGGTACGCTCCGGAATCCAGGGCCATCATCGTTGTGTCGGAAGGATTTGCAACTTTCATGGGCCGATGTTTCAAGTAATGTTGCTCATGCCGAACGTGATGCATACGGGACCGATGGCCAGCATATCCATCGGGTCCACCTTCCCAACGCATGAGATTGCTCGGTGCCGGCATACTGGTGGACGACACTGGTCGAGATGGCGCCCAGGAGAGTAATCCTCCGGCTCTCATTGCCGCCCCTTTGGTTATCTCTCCCAGCCACTCGTCGCTGTCTTCATAATTAATGTCACTGTCACTGGCGGCAACCGCGGCAGCATCGACGAAGCCGACACACATTTTCACTTTCAAAAATAAATGCAGAAGCAGCATGTAACGAAATGCCGCGCTTTTCGTAATGGCCTTGGATGATTTCATGATTAACCGATCACCGACAGAGTGGAAGAATAAAACACGCCGGAGAGAGATGAAGAGAACCACCAACAGAACACTTGGGCAAACTTTTAGGCCGATTTCGCTGAAACACGAGTGACTCACTTAACATCCACTTCCTCTTCTTCTTATCCGTACGAGAACCCCACCAAAGATATTACGTTATTTAATTCACTTCTCGAAATTTCTATTTTCAATTTTTTCTCTCACCCGCACACGCTCGTCTCCGCTGCTGCCATTGGGATGAGATTTTAAACATTGCAGACGAACTCTTTACACACACATACACACGCGTGCACACACACATACATACATACGTACACATACACACGAACGCTCGCGCGCGTTGGTACGTTCTGGCGCACTTATATGGACGCACTTGCTACTCAGGCAGAGGCCACCTTGTCGACTGCTCTGTCAATCATCGATCAACCGGGTGTAAAACGATCCGCCTGTAGCAGGAACAAAAATGCCGATAGCATAAACACACCACGTCAAGGGGGAGCCGGGCTGGGCAGAGAAGATGGGCGTGTGTGTTCTAAAACCGAAAGCCCTACATCTGCCTCCAGCTGCTACTTTCTTGCGGCTCCGATCAACGATTCTTAAGTTGCACCTCGTTTCATCGTGCTGCACTGCATTTATTCTTCTCCATCTGGTTTTCCCTCAATTGATAATGATCTTCTCACTGTGAACGGTGCGAATGACGTGAAGCAATCATGCTTTATCAATTATACACTCACTTTTGTGCTCCTTTCAATGACCATTAAAACAGAAACGGAAAACAATTATTAGCCTCTTCCACAAATTGTAGCACGTTCAAACGATTTCTTTTGGACTTAGTTTACGTTCACTTTGCTTGTTTTGTAAATTGTATAGTTTTAATCAACTTCAGCACAACATAAAAAACACAATCTTTTGATTTCACTGTTTTGCAGAGAAACACAAGAAAGAAGCCATAGGTTATAAATTTGTCTACACCACCTTCGGGTGCGAACGCAGCTGTTCGGCGAGTTTTTATTATCTGATGTGAAAATTATGAAAAACCCACAACCAAAACAAACAAGCGATGAATAATGCATCGCAACATTCGGCTTTAACGATCGTGATTTTTTATATAGTCGTTCATCGTCGTCGTCGCCGTGCTCGAAGAAAAGGTAACACAGAGAGGTAAAAACAGTGATGAAGAATAAAATATACAACATTGGCATCCTCCCATTGGGTAAGGAGAAACGACAAAATGACTTAAATCAGACAATCACGCGGGCCAGTGTACACCATCGGTAATAACCAATACAATCGCGTGTGGATTGGCGAGCAAACTTCACTTCGAATTGGGAACAGTTTGGCTTTAAGATTCACATTCATACCCGGTATTGCATTTCGATTGGCCGTAAGCATTTGGCAGGTCGGCCGTACGAACGAACCAACACACAAAATGATAAGAAAACGTGTTCAATTAACACACCACTCACTCTGTAGTAAAGGATTAGCCCAGTATTTCGCACAAGGAACCGCGAGCTGCTTCGATGACCGTGATGGCAATATAAGATAATTTGCTCACTTACGCACCGGTACGCAGAACGAAGCACAATTGTAAACGCATTTAAGCGTCAAACTCATTTCGAATAAACACGCATCCTTTTTCTAGCCCGTTGTATGTAGAGCCAAACAAAAAAGGGTCAAACTTCTGCACCGTTCACAGCATACCAGGAGAACACACTAACAAAAAACACCTAGGTATCACCTTTCGTTTTGCGCGTTCTTTGCGTGATTCAAAACCCGCCCGCGATCAGGACGCGCGCGAAAAGTCCGTCGTATCTCGTCGAGGCAATGTGGGAGATTGTGGAAGAGCGAAAAAGTCATGCTCTGGTTTGCCATGTGCATCAGCCACGAACGAATCGAACGCGAGTGGGTTGGTTCAGAAGTGCATGACCCTGGAGTGTTGGCACTGTTGTATTGGCGCTACCAAATAGATCCCCCCTCACCCCCCCCCCCCCCGTATCAAAATTGATACCCACCCTTCCACCCCCCATACCAAAATTGATACCCACCCTTCCACCCCCCGCATACCAAAATTGATACATCACTGGAAACCGAATTTAAGCAGTCGCTTGACAGTCAAGCAGTTCAAATTCAAATTACATGTTTTCGGTTCATTCAAATTTAATGTTTTCGGTATTGGTATTGGAATAATAACATAAGACAATTTTTAATTGCTGCTGAATGGATGGTAAGTATTTTCATCACATTTCCAGTGCTTCCAGTGATGTATCAACTTTGGTATGGGGGGATCTATTTGGGTCGCTACCACCAATTCAATTCCCTTTTTCGTAAGACAACAGAATGATGTAACTGTTTTTTTTAATGTCACAATGTAAATATATCAAAAATATCTATGACTATTCTGGAAACTAATATCGTATCACTCGAGCCTACATTAAAATAATATCACCACAGTAAATAGAACAAATGTGTAGATACCACACTTTTCATGCTACCCTTATGGGGTTATGTTGCCGCGGTTTATGCTGACCGAGAGCGAAATTACACGAGATCATTTGCTGTCTCACTCACAGAATCCGAACGTTTCCGTACGATGCCTTGAAGATGCTGCGTCGACGACCTGCACACCGTTCGGTTCGATTTCAATTTAATGTGCTGATATTGAAATTTATTATTGAAGCAATCTATGTATATATTCTTTTGTTTTTGATAACTTTGTTACTGATTACATGTTTCTAATTCTTGGATTTGGGTTTACTTTTCATATGCTACTTTTTTACTGTTAGCGGATCATAGTTAGAATGAGCAGCATATAAAATCGTTTTCTAACAAAACTTGGCCAAATATTTTGCTTATTAGCTATTGATATTTTGAAATAATAGCTATACAAATCATGTTTAACTTTATGCAAATGCTAGAGTTACGAGCTATTTATAAAAAAAAATCCTTTGAACCCCTCCCTCAAATTGCTCAGTAAGTTTCACGCAAGAATGGTGACTTCCCAAAAACTGTAGCTTCCGGGTTGGCATTGTATGCACTCCACTCAGGAGAAATTGAGATCATCTGTAAAATACTTCCCGGAAGTAGCACACGTCCATCATATCGAAACCGAAGCTAAACGAAATCAATAAATCCTACGAAACGACTCTACCATTTAATCTCTAATCCATTTTCCGAATCAACCGTCCTTCGATTGCACGGTCGGACAGGCTGTCGTTAAACATTCAAAACATCTTACCCAAAACTGCATGTAAAACCAGCCTCCCAAAAAGCTCCCGAAGCCCTGTCCCTCCTGGGTGGCAGGGAGAATGACACGGTCCCCTCTTGATATGGCTGACATGGTGGTATAGTTCCACGCCGAACGTCCGGAACAAAATACATGGATTTGATGCATGCTGCGATGCGGATTTTACAACACGCAACCTCCCAACAATCCAATCGTTCGACCCGATACCAAAACCCCTCCGAATGTGCCACCGAACGTGTCCCATCGACCAGATGCTTCATTAGCGCGTAAGCAACCGCATCAAGACAGACAGTCACGTCGGACGAGGCGGACGAAGTGGGAATGATTTCTTGATGTGCTTCAGGCTACGATGCAAACAAACCTCATAAAATACGTGGCATCAAGTTACCTTCGCTGTGCAGCGTCGTGGCCGCCGTTACCGACGCATCTTTCGGTGTCGGTGTGTCGGCGGTTCATGGCCCATAATATCAGGCTTAGGTCCGCACGCACGCACGCACGCGTACTGAACCAACCAAAGTGAATGGATGGACCTCTGTGCGCCTCCTTTCTTGGGCCGACACGTAGCAAATTTCGTTTATCCTCGAGCATAAACCGAGGCGGCACGTGAGTCTTTTCGACATTTGCATGATGGAGATGGGTTGGTAGAGTACACTTTAGCTGTTAGAGCCGGGGGAAAAAGTCCGGAGGTAACAGTCCTTGAAGCATGTTCATAAGATAACAACAATTTGAATGACCTTCACCTACCATATTAACATCAAGGCCCGATTAAAAGATGAGAAGACGTAAGAGAGATATCACACACATAGTTTTATTTTTTATTTCCATTCATTGACTTGTTTTCTCACCGTCCATAACTACCGTCCTTCGTGCTAGGTAGATAAACTGGGACATAGTTATGATTATCGATCAATTCGCATGTTTATGCTACGCAACAGGCATGAACTGCTCGGATGGCTCATTGCTAATATTATACTTATCAACGTCATCAAACTGCTTTGATGACCTAAGTCATAAACAATCCAGAAAGCCAGTAAACTTGTGCTACAGTTGAACTCGGTAATGACACAGTAGGCAACATTCAACAACATGCTCATAGTGACTGGTGACTGTTCCGTGAAGATTATTACATTTATACATTTTTCATGAGAAAATGTGGAACATCCTCCAGCACCAGAAAAGCCGGTACAGACATAGTAGCTTGTTGTATTAATGGCATAACTTCAAACACGGGGCACCTTAACTGCTTTCGTACCACCTTAACTTCTTTCGTCAGTCTTGCGCTCATGCAAAATCCCCCGAACACCATCGACGACAGAAAGCAGATCAAGTCCAGGGTCGTAAAATTTCATGAGCGTGCTCACAGACATATGCGCCCCCTCCCACCCACCATACGGACGACCCGTGGGTGCCATCTTGAAGAAACAGAAATATCTGCTTTCAATTGCAAACATAATCATCCCGGACGGACACAGGTACTGTTCACGTACGTTGTCGCGTGTGATGCACGTTTCTTTACGGCGGGTCTATCACTCTTGTTAACGGAAAGGGCTGTAACAGCAAAAACCTATGTGCAGTAGCACACTGGTGTGTTATAAATCGATGGACAAGGATTATTTACGGGAGAAAAAGGAGGACAGGAACAGATATTCGAGGTTCAGTTTTGCAGGGTCGTTTGATTCCGCTTTATGTATTATGACAGCAGTGTGCTTCCGCACCAAAAAGTCTTGGCAGAGCGAGCTTTAAACGAAACATTAGCTAATAATACTGTTCCAGACCAGAATATGAACTAAACAAATTGTGCTTTTATAAAAAAGTTTTGGCTTGTGCAAATTATAGTGCTCCTGGAGAGTATGTTGCAGTAGGCTATAACAATCCATCCTAATGTCCACTGATCAAAGCTTAAAGTTGCAGTAGGCTTGCTCCATGCCTCGAGTCAAACTGCCAAACCGTGCGGTTGTTTGCTTATCCGCTCATTTGTTTACTCTCCCAAAAACTCTACTCTTAACACTTACGGTCAAATAGATCAATTACTCATTTCGTGCAAATCGAGGTGTGAATTGACACCTAGAAGGATATTTTTGGCAATTATTGACCGATTGGGCCGGAATTTTTACCAGTTGTGCAATAACTATTCTAGTTTTATAATCCGTTGTGTTTGTGACCCTACTCCCCCTCCGTTTCCTCCCCTGCCCTCCTCAAGTAAAAATCCGCCGACGTCAAAATTTAAAAAACCTTAAAAACTATACGTAAAAATAACTCGGATCCCAAGTTTCATGAAATGGCATGTAGTGGATACAATTTTGTTTGAAAAATTCAGATTTTTTTTTGTAGATCCTGGACCACTGCTCCTTTATGCTCTCATATTTAATAAAATTTGGGCTCCGATAATTTTTGCGTACAGAATTAAAGGTTTTACAAGTTTTGGCGTCGGCAGATTTTTACTAGAGGGCGCGGGAGAAGAAATGGGACAGGGTAGGGTCACAAACTAAACGGATTATGAAACTAGAATACTAAGCGCACAACTGGTGAGAATTTCAGCCCAATCGGTCAACAATTGCCAAACATAGCCTTCTAGGTGTCAATCGAAGTGTCAAGTGTGCAATGTGATTATTTTGGGACATTTTTTTCGATATTACGTGACGACCGGAATGAGTATGTTCCTGCTGAAACTAAAACGAAAACGACCCAACGTGGATGTCATAACGTTGCGATCGTGGCGCAGTCCGAAACGAAAAATTATTATCAAGTCCAACAAAAAACGGGTCTGTTCGCGGATGGTGTGCATTCTGCACTAAAGCTGCATCGTTTGGAAGTATCGAAAAAAGAGAGCGTCTCATAAGAGTGCTGACCGGGAATAGCACCGGCATACTGGTAATAGCATTGAGGGCAATGAGCACCAGACGCGGGAAACCCGTTCCTTACAGTAATCGGCTTCATTTTCATAACCTAAATTTAATGCAGTCCTAAAAAATGGAATATTTCAAAGAAAACACCCAAGTCGTTCCCGTATCCGCAGCGACCGGTGAAGCGAGGAAGCATTCATCGCATGCACCAAATTTATTGTCTCTCCCGCTCGCTTAATACACATCACCTTACCGACGAGGTGACTCTGCTGCTTGCCGCCATCCTTAAATGTTTTATGACAGGCTTTCCGTTTTTTCTTCATTTCCGAATGGACAGCTCGTTATAGCACTTTGTGGCACCATAAGCGAGACTGCATCCTATACCTACTTGTGCTTTAGCACCCTGAATGCTTTCTTAGAGGTAAGCGTTCGTTCAGCTCGTGACGAATCTGTACATAACCCCTTCTGTTTGCGTTTGCGTTGCCATGCGGGGAAATGTGTTGCCATGGGATGTTTGCGCACTCCTGCACAGTGAGCATGATTCAGCTGAATTGCCTAGCGAAATCAATGCAAACAGCATCGGGTCTTGACGCAAAGGAAAATGTTTCCGAAGCGCACGCACGGTTGTCTACTAAGAATTGAATTGAACGGAAAACCGATACTTCGTAAGGGTGGTACAATGTGGTACTCCGCTTCTAAATGGGCTAAGATGTTCAGTCTTAAAGACTTTCACTGCTTTTAAATTTCAGCCCCCCTACATCTCGAACCGATGCTAAAACATAAATAAAACATTCCCTAGACACAATCATAAATCTGGTTCCGTGCTGCAAACAGCAACGAAAGCTGACGAGGGGAATTTCAGGAGAAAATTACTAACAGCGATTTGAAAATTATGATCGATCTATTAGCTGTTCATTTACAATCCACTGCGTTCACTTTGTGAAGAAAGGTCTTTCATTAAGACCGAAACGATCGCGATCGTTAGAACGCGGCCAATCGTAAAAATAGTTTATTCTAATCCCGTGACAAAGCGTAGAACCAGGGCGCATTGTTTGGCGATTGACACGGGCCTGCCATCAGAACGGTAATAATTCAATAATATGGCAAGAAGAACGCTTTTCAACGGGTGCAGTGTGAACAGTGAAAATAATATCACTCAGCGTACAATTACGCAACGGGACATTCGCTCTCGCGCTAGATGAGTAAGCGCATCGCGCAGAGGGTCTTCCTCGAACGAAGAAGAACCGAGAAGAAAAGAACATTCTCCACTTATTCAAATTATTCGCATTCCTGGTTCGGTGGAGCAATGATTGCTTTCGGGAGCGAACGATCACATTAGCATATGGAAAACATCTTGCCGAAGAAACGGAATAACAAGGGCAACGAACAACATTTCAGCGTTTCCGTGAAAGTCCAGATGGCATGTAGTGTATGATACGCCTTCATTTCAAGGGCTAACCGCATTTCTTTGTCGAATTCTTTATCTTTTCGGTTTCAATTGCGTACAGACTGCGCAAGATACACGCAGCGCGGTTGGTTTGATGTGCGATTTACAATATCGACACTTAGTAGCATCTAGGAGTGCGATATCGTGTACAATGTTCAAATACTTTAATTTGCATACGAATTTTGCACATTTAATACACGTTTCTGGTTCAATCATTTAAAGTTTAATACAAAAACTGAAGCCTTTAAAGGTATGTTTATATTAATCACCGTAATGGAAACTTATTCATCATTTTCGTTTTCAGTCATCATCATCAGAGATTTATGATACCGATGATTAGTAGCATCTGGGAGTGCGGTATCGAGTGCAATTTTCGGATTCTTCAAATTGCATACGTGTTTTCTACATTTTATACACGTTGCTGGTATAATTTAGTTTATTTTAAAACGTACAATGAAAATACATCCTCAAAACCCATGTTGATATTATTAGCTGTAATGGAAATGCATTCATCATTTACCACTGGCGAGTGTTTGTTGCCACGGTCGGGAGCTTAGTTGCGCATCAGATAACGAGAATGGGTCTGAGCACATAATAATCGTAACACATTTTGTAGAATTATTATCAACCCTAGCTGGAGCTTAAATAGAGCTACCACCCCAAAGACCGGTCCCAATTAACTGCCGTCCATTATTATGCTACTTATGCAGCTCCGAATTCGAATGCTAAGACCCGGGAGAAAGTGGTGGCAATGCGAGGAGATGAAAAGTCCGAAAATGTGTAAAAAAAAACTCGCAAAACACAATGAGCTACCCCGTTGACAGGATGTGCTCGATTCGAACAGCTTAACGAAGATTTTTGAACTTGTCGAGCAGCCTGCAGCAAAAGTTGTGTGTGTGTGCGCGGGCTAGCTCGACTGGCACACACACACAAATTCGAGGACGCCACTGAA
>KB673423.1:1186195-1240370 GCA_000349145.1 Anopheles dirus
TTCAGTGGCGTCCTCGAATTTGTGTGTGTGTGCCAGTCGAGCTAGCCCGCGCACACACACACAACTTTTGCTGCAGGCTGCTCGACAAGTTCAAAAATCTTCGTTAAGCTGTTCGAATCGAGCACATCCTGTCAACGGGGTACGTACGACAGCGCAATGTCAGGTAAACAATGCAGAACTCAAGCATTCAACCAGAGGCACTATACGAAGCCCTCCTCGAAACCTCTTTAGTTAATGATAAAAAATAATAAAAAGAATCCTGCTCCGTTTTTTGTACCCTAGAGGATGGAACGAAAATAAAAGAAGAGAAAGATTCGTGATAATTGCATTGGAGCGAATGAGAAGTGCATCAGGTTACCTGGGCGTGTGCCAAGTGGATTGAGAAACAGGTTGGGTTGTAGCTTTTTGGAAAGCGCCCTCTAGTGTCCTTCGAACAGGAAGAATTTGATAGCCACTGTACCGGTTTGTTTACCTTTTGTATATTCACACAATACAGCGATTTGCATCAACAATCTTTGTTTCCAGACGACGGAACAGCGTGTAGCTAATAGTTCAGATTATAGTTGTACAAATCAGCGTAACATCAAAACAAACATACTCACACCATTACAAGAGACGACGCAGCTGCTGTCAATTTTTTTGACTGCTTTTTCTAAAACATTTCTCCAATTTGTGGTACATGTGCCCACCTGTATGTTAACCCCCCTTCGTGTATACGTATATGTGTGCATGACTGTTGCGGTGTTCGATCCGGTGGGCTAGCTCGCAGTCTCTGGAATTTAGTTTCTTTTTTGGGCAATAAATCACCATTGACGGAATAGGGTAGTAATGGCTTCGGTAAATGGTGTTGCCAATCGCGAGCCAACGAATGCAATGCAGGCTACATCGCCGCGAGTCCAGAATGGTAGAAAACTACCGGTAAGCGTAGCGACCATCTCAAGTGAAAAGATCTCTTATCACAACGTTATTCATTCCAGCAAAACGGATTTCACAGAGGCGTGGCTAGTACACCGCAGCCAAAATCTTCATACGAACAAGTTCCGCTACATACCGCATGTTTTACCTATCTTGGATTCTACCTACTGATGATACTGGGTACGGATGCACATGGTAAAATCGAATGAATCATGACACGGCAACTCACCACTTGTGTTATCTCACAGGGTACATCAACCAGCTGTTTTTTACCCCCAAGGTGGCGACTGAAAAACACCGAGACGTAAGTTGTTAACAACGTGCAAACAAGCATATGAAGCTTAACGCAAACAATGTATTTGCAGGGTTACGTACCGCTGTACGACGCGTTCGAAAAGTTTTATCTGCGCTATGTGTACAGGCGCGTCAAGGATTGCTGGAATCGCCCCATTTGCAGTGTTCCTGGCTCGGAGGTTGTGCTAAAGGATAGAATTACGAAGGATTACGGCTGGTCCTTTGAGTAAGTTTTAGTCAGCAAATGTTATTCGTGAATACTAATGCAAAGATCGTGCCAATGGTTGTTTCCAGGTTCACGGGGACCGAAACAAAGTGCCTAAATTTGGGATCGTACAACTATCTAGGCTTTGCACAGAACGAAGGACCCTGTGCGGATGAGTCTGAAGAATGCATTCGTACTCATGGGTTAGCTGCATGTAGCCCACGTAGAGAACTAGGTAAGCTAGAACCAACTAAAAATGAGTTCAAATATATGCTTAGCGATCTATTTTTCGTACCCATAGGAACAAATCCCTTGCACAATGAGCTGGAGGCGTTGACAGCAAAATTTTTGGGCGTGGAGGATGCCATAGTGTTTGGCATGGGCTTCGCAACCAACTCGCTCAACATTCCCACATTGATTTCGCCCGGATGTCTAGTGGTCAGTGACGAGAAGAATCATGCTTCGATCATATTGGGCCTTAGACTGTCGGGAGCGACACCAAAAGTATTCAAGCACAACAACATGAAAGATTTGGAGCGTGTGCTGAGGGATTCGATTACAACTGGACAACCTGGTAGTGGCAAACCGTGGAAAAAGATTCTTATCATCGTGGAAGGTGTCTTCAGCATGGAAGGTTCAATCGTTAAGCTTCCAGAGATCATAGCGCTGAAGAAGAAGTACAAAGCCTACATCTACCTGGACGAAGCACACAGTATTGGAGCCACGGGACCATCGGGACGAGGCGTGCTGGACTACTATGGCGTGGACCCGAACGATGTAGATATCCTCATGGGTACCTTCACCAAAAGCTTCGGTTCGGCCGGTGGTTACATAGCGGGCACTAAGGTAATATTAGTGTTATTGGGTCTACCTACACCTAAACTTCTACAGTTTGCCCCAAACAACTAATTCCGTCTTGTAAACGATGACGATTTACAGAAACTTGTAAATTTCCTGAGGGTGCACAGTCATGCCCATTGCTACGCCAGCTCTATGTCGCCGCCGGTAACGCAACAGATTTTAACGTCAATGAAAATAATTCTTGGAATGGACGGATCTTCGGAAGGCAAACATCGCATTTCGCAGCTAGCTCGAAATACACGATATTTCAGGAAACGCCTAGCGCAAATCGGAGTTATAACCTACGGCCACGAAGATTCACCGGTTGTCCCCATGTTGGTGTACCTGTTTTCAAAAATCGGGTAATTATTATACAAATTTAGCGAATTGCTTATTAGCTAATTATCCGTACGATTTTTCATCCCATGATTGTTTTGCAGGGCTGTGGTTAGAACACTGACTTCTAAAAATATTGCCGTCGTTGGCGTCGGTTTTCCTGCAACTCCCATCATGGAGGGACGCATACGATTCTGTCTATCGGCAGCTCACACAAAAGAGCAGCTAGATTACGCTCTCTCCATCATCGATGGTATAAGCGACACCTTAGGCCTGAAGTATTCACGCAAACCTATAGATTTGAGCCCAATAGAGTATTGAACCAAATTTCTGCGAAACCGTGCGGTATTTAAACTTTATTCTGTTACAGTTTGCGAAACTACCAATAAATGCATTACGTTTCTTTTTTTGTGTTACACAACTATAAACAAATCGCATAGATTACTTTTCACTGAAAGAATCAGTCATGTGCCCTATTTTGAATCACGAAGACAAAGACGAATGGATTACTAAGAAGGCTAGGAATATACAAATCAGTTGTTATCAGGCTAATGACTACTAATTTTAAAACGTTTTCATATACGCTGTACGCTATCATCAATCACCTCTGTTGTTGGCTCATACGCTATTTCGAATAAACGCCTATGTAAGTCTGTTAACCATTCTCCATGTAAAAGTTGAAGCCCGCGCCTGTCTGTAGTGTAGTAAGCATCATCGATCGTATGTATTTCGTACTCAACAGCGTATGAATCGTTCAACTATTAGGTGTTCTTTAAACTTTTAAATAAAGGGTAAATACGGAATACAGAGCATAGGTCAGGAACGTTTACTTATAGAAACGGAAAACTGTTATACTAGTGGTGTTTGATGTAGATAGAATTTCCTTGACGTAATGAATGTTGTCAAAAATTGCGTACGCATGCATGTTTCAACTGCGCATGCACTCAATTTACAATCTTTTCTGATATGCATCGATTTTCTCATTCACGTTCAAAAGCTACCATCTTGAGGATGTGAAAATTTTGCTCTTGCAAACCTCAACCCTAGTTAAGTGGATACACTGATTTGGCTGAAGTGAAAAGACATATTTTTCCTTGTGATAATAGTACGATGATTGTTTGAGAGTGTAGCAGTGGCACGATAAGGGTTATCAACAGGATAGTTCAAGTTTGAAGGTAAATGGCGTGTAGTAGCTCCCTGCACTAGGAAAAATTATATCACTTCCAACCCAATTGTTCTCGGGGAAAATCCTCGGGGCACACTACCCACCAGCAGTGGACAGAGATTTGTTCCTCGAGTGTTTGCGAGCTTTGCCGTGATTTCGCAGGCGGCAGGCACGAAAGTGACTAATGGGTGCATTAATTTCAGAAAAAAGAGTAAAAAATGGCTCCCAACACTCGTTTGTGGAAGAGAGACGCGGAGGTAGACTCCGATGCGGCAAAGCTTGCGGATGTGGGTAGTACACTAGCTACGAAAATATTCGGACACAAGCAAAAGCACCACACGACCACCACGGAATCCGAGCTGGAGCTGGGTAAGTGTCACGTTGCTCATGTGATGTTCATTGGGGTTCTTTCACGAAGTTTTCATGTTTATTGCTGGTGCATATACATCATCTACATCATGTGGCATTACTATTTACGCTTATATAATGATGCTACTACCAAACGCCATAAATATTAAGCCAAATATTTTTAGTTCGTTCACACTATCTTGCTCTCATTCTACAGTCATTTAACGTGAAACACTAACGCTTTGCGTGAGCAGGCGTGAGTGTGTAAGTGTGTGTATGTGCATGTGCATTTGTATGTGTATGTTGTGCTTTAATTTCCAAGTATCAGTTGCACACAGAGCACAAGGATACTCGTGGAAACTAATGTTGAAATTTCATCGATAGTACTGCGGGACTCCACTCATATTGACGAACGTTTTCACCTAACGACGTGAATCGATTCACGTGCGACGTTAATTTATCGATGCATAACTTGCGGTCTCTTATTTCGTCCATTCGTCCGTTCCAGAAGAGAATGAGGATTTCAGCACAGCCTCGCCGACCAAAGGGGAAGCGGAAAAACTGGGCGATAAGGCGGCCGAGATGACCGAAGCGCTAGCTCACGAAATGGGCATCCCAACGTGGGGACTCGTTTCGATCATCATCGTCGTAGTACTGATAATTCTGGGCATATGCGGTTTCTGCATTCGGCGCTGCTTCCGAAAGAGACGATCCAAAGATGGCAAGAAGGGCATGAAAGGCGTTGATTTGAAATCGGTACAATTATTAGGTTCAGCATACAAAGAAAAGGTATTCAGTAGAATCTCATTCATTAAGTGTCAGTGTACAGGTGCATTGTAATCGTGTATTCTCACTAAAAATGTTGTATCGTTGTAAAACCCTCTTTAAGGCTGAACCAACTTTAGATGAATGTTAATGTTAGATTGTGTTGTAACGTAGCACATCTTTTACCCCCACGGGAAGGGTCCATTCTAACATTTTGCTCTGTTTACATTTTGCTTCCTCCATTCTCGTCGGGGTTTTCCGCCCACCCACCCCCTTTCGCCCGTTATTCTTCGCTACACTCAATGAACTCAATATCAAGGTCCAGCCCGACATGGAAGAGCTTACCGAAAACGCCGAGGAAGGTGACGAGGGCGAAAGCAAACAGAGTGAACAAAAATTGGGAAAACTGCAGTACAAGGTATGGATTAGCCCGGTGGCCCGGTGCGGTGCGGTTAGAAAAGCGAATCAGTTCTCCCGCCGCCGGTTTCCAATCTCACCTAACAATCCAACTTCCGTTTCCAGTTGGAGTACGATTTCAATTCTAACGCTCTCACCGTCACCGTGATACAAGCCGAGGAACTCCCTGCGCTGGATATGGGCGGTACTTCCGACCCGTATGTCAAAGTGTACCTACTGCCGGACAAAAAGAAAAAGTTTGAAACCAAAGTCCATCGTAAAACTTTAAATCCAGTGTTTAACGAATCGTTCACATTCAAGGTAAGTCGAAGAGGCTAGACTTATTGGTAGATGGGAAACTATTACCAATGAGCCCCTCCCCCCTTTGATACTATATTCCACAACTTTATCCGCTTTTATCCGACAAGTGTACATTACATTAGTTTTGCTAACGGTTGCTTAACATAATGTAATGTTGCTTGTGTGTTTTGACATGTACACTAATAGTAAGTATTGGTAAAGCATGCCAAGCAAGGTGGATTAATCGGCGTTTTCTGTGGCATTCTCTTTCTCCCGCAACAGAGTCTCCCATATGCAGAAGCCATGAACAAGACGCTGGTGTTTGCTATTTTTGATTTTGACCGTTTCTCTAAACATGACCAAATTGGAGAGGTAAAGGTACCGCTTTGCCAAATTGATTTGGCACAAACGATCGAAGAATGGAGAGAGTTGCAGAGCGTTGAGGGTGAGGGAGGCCAGGTACGTACATGTCACCAAAAGCCATTTACTATACAAGATGCCTTTCTATATACCTGGATACAACTACGAAACGGGTGGCCCCATGAACGATTATGGCCCCACAGTATTGACAGTGGACAGTGGACAGATCAACCCCTACAGCTACATTCTTGACTGTATTCTTATATTGTCTGTGATGAGTATACCGATGAGTGTTGCGTGCACAAGTACGGGTCGGCAGCCCGTACAAGTCTCTGCGTGGTCGTACTCGAATAACATTCAAAAAGATAAACTTTTCTTTCCTATTTTTACTTACACCCAGTTCAAATCCTACTCATTTGAAACGATCAATTCCCTGATAAATAGTCAACAATAGAAATCATACAATTATTGATTTGAATTACATTTTCATTCCTCATATATTGCTTACATGTTAGCATATTTTTCTATTTGACGTGATATGCATACTATAAAACTATGATTATACTTTTTAATTTTTCAATCTTCAACAGCTTCATATTAAACATTCGTTGTTCCGAGAGCTGTAAACAATACTTTACACTAAATTTTTTAACAAAGTGATACACTCAATTCAATTCATTTGAACAATGCGAAGCATTCCGAAGCATTCAAGTCGTAACAGCATCACCGATGCTGAACCCGAACTCACAACCGAGAGAGCAGCGGACGCGCGTTAAGTACCATCGAACAATCGAGAGAAGTTTTGTTGAAATGAGTTGAATGAAACACTACCGTTTGAGATAGTTTTAAGTTTTTTCTATCGTGGTCCGAATGATTGATTTTTGAAAACTAATTTAATTGACGTAAATTGTTTTTTTTCTTTTTCCTCAAATTTTCTCTGCTGTGCTTACGCCTGTGAATGGTTGTGTCTACATCAAAAAAAAAATCTAACATATTTTATATGCATGTAACTGCTTCAAAATATATAAACTCGATAAAAACCATTACACGTAAGTATTGTTTCCATCAAGAACTATTCAATACCACCTAAAACCCAGTTAAAGTGCTGCTGTATATTGTTTGATCGTATTGGCTTTTGTATAGCTTTGTGTATTTTAAAACATGTGTGTTAAACGATGATACCCTCTAACATTACCCTCGAATGGCGCCAGAGAGACAGTTGCTTTGCGTGGCGCTCGGCCTCGCATCGAATCGAGTATTCGATTTCCAGTGGCGGTTAAACTGCCCGCGCGCCGGTCTCTGGAACACGATGATACGGATTATTGTGCTATGGTGTGACAATTGATCTTGGGTCCTAGCAGCCACTTTGAACACCCCACTTCTACACACTGGTAACGTTTACGTAAACGGCACCTATGCCTTACAGTTTTAGTTTGTTTGATGATCGAATGTCCTAGGCCAACCGGGCCAGTGGAGGCCATCGCCGGTTTGGAGAGAAGTTTTGTTCTCCCGTTCTTTTACACATCTTACGCCATCTTAAGGTGGCTTTGCCTGTTCAGTATTCCTGTTCTCTATCTCTGATGTTCGTAACTGAAAAAGTCTTCAAAGTATCTAACTTTGTTACGCTTGTTTTCGTAGTGTCAAGATCTTTAACAGTTTTCTCCGTACCAACATCGTATCATCCATTGTACAAACTCTTAAATGTTCTGGACAGTATGTAGTTCTGCTTTAGTGTAGTTTAGTGATTCTCTCTCTCTCTCTCTCTCTCTCGCTCCAGTATGTGTAGTGTTGTTTTAGGAGATCGTAGATTACAAAAAAAACATGCATACATTTCATAGCGTTTCAATCTACAGCTACATGTGTGTTCTGTATATTTCCATTCATACATCCTAGTAACGATATCATTGAGCAACCGATAGAACGTTCTCTTTTTATGTTCCCATGAAGATTGCTAACGGTAAATAAGTGGTTCAAAATAATACGGCTAATTTTGATACATTCACTTACATATAACGTTTTTGGAATGCCTGTTAACCATGTTGTTTTTCCATAGTTTGATTTCGGTTTCTACCATCATTCATCATCACTCCTTTTCCATTTGTGCTTTTTACGTTAAAATTTCTCATTAAAAAAGCAAAACATAATTTAATCATTTTATTTGAGCTGGGTGTCTTCCTGAAAGAATGTTTTACCTTGTTTTTTATTTGACGAAATTTGAATACCTATTTTTGCAATACCACGTTTTCAATCCCCCCTCCAATCGTCCGTGTTTGTCCTTATAATCGTAAAATGTACTATTTAAGACAGAAACAAACAACAACAAAAAAACACAACATGGAGTATGATAGGAAGTGTAATTGATGCTTCCATATTGAACTCCATGCTAAAGAAGTTTTTGTTGATCTTCTCGCGATCCGTTGCCGAATGTTGACGTATTACCCACCAAACACAAATAAACAAATTTAACTTAATAGCAAAGCTAGGTTCGCCCACCAATAGTATTTTTAACCCATTAGAGTAGTACATTCGTTCAATAGTTGAAACTCCATAAGGCGCTGTAAAAAAGCTGATTTTTACGATGACCATCCGTAGCAAAAGAAACAATAGAAGTGTTTGCCCCTTTGTACCAACCATAAGTAAGCAATACGTTACATACATTATTTAATTTCCGTTCAAACCCCGCCGTACTGTTTGATATGCGTTTTTAAAAGTGCCAACCAATAGTATCGATGTATGTTCATACTGTTCAAACCCAATATTGGTAGAAAATGAAAAAATCATATTATTAAAAAAAAATTGCAACACGTTCATGTTGCTGCTGTATCAAGTTGTAAATGCTACTAATTAAACACACTGTGGACTGCTAAAACAAGTCGACGACTATGTTTTTATATCTTTTGGCTATGCATTAGTAACGTTACCATAGCTACCCATCGAAATGACAGGGGTTTATCAGTGATAGGGACTCTAGCTAAAATGTAGTATGAATATAATTAATGACTTTTTCCTCGGAGCAGATTTGTTCGTATCAGTTCGTGTAGGTTCGTGCAACCAGATTTCAATCATTTGATATCTGTGAACTTGCACGCGTACTCACTCAATTCATACACCTTGCGTGTATGGTTCGAATGTGACTTTTCAGTAAAAATTAAGAGAACGACCATTGCGGAACGTATATGTGACGGCAGCAAATGGATTTCGTTTGAAATTCACCGACAAGAAGGCCATGAATGAAGTCGAGCGACAAGTCCTCGTGACAACCACGAATAAATGCTACAAGTGTGCATCACTTACTTTATACATAGGATCGAAACAGAATGACAAACCATACAAATACCTGACCAAATAAACTGTGCTCATTCGTTTGCAACATACTGTATAGATCTGCATCCGCCTTATGAAATAGAAAAAAAGACTGTACAACGCATAAAACCCCAATTAATCTTTTGAAGTATTGCTGAGTGATACATTTTAAAGTGTAAATGCTAAATCTTAGAAGCACGTAGTGATCAAGTATCCCAATTATTAATTAAATTTGCCGCTGGTTTTAATAGAATCAAAAAAGCATGATATCCTAAAGATGTCTTTTTTGGTTGATTTTATATGACTGTGCCGCTAGAAAAAAAAAAAACAAACCATGTCGCTTCCCGTTACTCGAAATTCACCCGTTTTGACACCGCCCATATCGGTCTATTTTGTTGTTCTTTACAGGAAAATAAGTTGGGAGACATTTGCTTCTCGTTACGTTACGTACCAACTGCAGGTAAATTAACTGTCGTTATCTTGGAAGCGAAAAATCTCAAAAAGATGGATGTTGGCGGCTTATCAGGTGGGCTATTCTCAACATTGATATATGTATATACATAAACAGCAAATGATTCTACGCATATTACACTAAACACTGCTGGACTGACACTACTTTGCCACTCGCAGGCAAGCCTTTCCTTTTACATGTGATTTTAATTGTTTTCTCCCTCTTTTCTAGATCCATACGTCAAGATAGCCCTGATGCAGAATGGAAAGCGTTTGAAAAAGAAAAAGACTAGTATCAAAAAATGTACACTAAACCCCTACTACAATGAGTCGTTCTCATTTGAAGTTCCTTTCGAACAAATACAAGTATGCGAGAATGTATTCTACTATCATATAAAATTCTGTGTTGTGTTGTATTTATATATTGTATATATATCGAATCAAAAACATAGAACCTTCTATCAAAATTTTGCCTGGACAACCTTACTATTGTACAGTATTGTATGAAATTTGTCTATCTAACAGCATGATCCCCTGAAGTAATGTTTTCCCCCTCTTTTTCTCCGCACCTCTCCGGTGCGGTGCAAGGCGCGCGAACAATATCAACGTATGTGTTCTTTACCATTAATGACCAAACAGAGGCGATATCGATGTTGCTCTTTTATTAGCTATTTTTTGGACCTGACTATACCAGGACGACAATCATTAGCTAGCTAACACCTAGCATTAAAACACACTTGCCTATTAGCATGCGGTACAAATAGGAAGCATCTAATTTATAGACTACGACACAAAAGGGACACACGCCGTACGAAACAAAAGCTCTATAAGGCTTCTTAATATCTTATGTTTTACGTATTTCAACAGCAGCTTTTGTTTGTCGGTATTACATGCGAACAATTAGTGAACTGTCTCGTATCCTTTCTGTGGTTGTAGTGTTTGTAACGTATATATTGCTATTACTTTCTATTATTTCGTGCTTTTTCGTTTCGTTCTGTAAAACAAAATTATAAAGAATACATACGTGGTAGCTATGCTCCCCACTTACCCCACACCTCTTTCCCTGTCCCCCATCCTGTCTATCAACCTATCTATCTCCAGTATCAGTAATTTGTTTATCGTATGGCAATGTTTGTGAGTAAACGAAATGCTATAGATATTCTGTGTGTAGAAAAGAAAGTGTTTCATTGTTTCAAAACAAGACACAGTACTCGATTTCTAAAACAGAAAAAAAACTACCTCTAACAAACACTATAACTAAACAAATATAAATACACACTTCATACATGCATAGCAAAAAAGGAAACCAGAACGAACTCCGCAGACAAATTTAAAATCTTCTACAGCCAAGACAAATTATAGATCTAAGTATAGATAGTCGACTCAACCAAAACACTTGAGAACGTCGGCTACGCCTGCTTAGAATGTCTTGCCGAGAATGATTTTAAAGTTTGTGTGTGCCTGTCTCAGAAGCGTGACATTTTTTAGACACTTCCTTTGTCTAGTTCAAACAAACAAAGCTACATAGACAACACCTGGGAATATATTTAAGAAAAAATCAAACAGATATGACACATGGCACGAACATCAGCAAAGGCATAACAACTCCTCATTTGCTAAACATTGCTAACCTGTATATGCCTAAAGTCTTACTGATTCTTGCAGCTGGTAATAACATTTGCGACCCCTGTCCAACGGCACCGGTATTGTGAGATTGAGGAAAGGGCTATCAGGAGTTTAAATGCAACACCTCTATAAATGCACATGCTATACATTCTACAAGTTTTGCATTACGAAACACAGTTTTGATCGAGTATTATACATTTCCGTGTACCAGTATTTAAAGCAAACAAACACACACACTACGAATCGAGTAGGACTTTACGTAGGCAACTCTTCCACCGAATACAATGTACCACATACAGTAGGAAAAAAGGAGTTTGCAAGGCGCTGGAAGAAACACTTTCAGCGCTGAATTTGGGTTGCCTAGTCCCAGTTTTTATATGCTTACTGCATAGGAAGGCTATAAAGATTGGTGAACGATTTGTATGTTCATGTTGTTCAGTCATGGTTCGAATGCAATGTACATTGTACTCTTTACATTACACTCTGTTATACCGTTTCTATTCTTGCGCTATGTTATATACCCTCAAACAAAAAAAACTCAACCCTCAAACGCTCTAAACTGTACAGTGTACACCACTCCACCATTACACGTTACGCAACTCAACTTCAAACTCATGCAAACTAGTTTTTTTCTCTATGAATACCACGAGCCTATGTAAAAACCTCTTCCGTATGACTATTCTTGCATGGCAGAGCAAACCAAGATCATCCACTATGAATGGCAGCAAAATCATGCCATCACGATTAGGCATAGTCATAGTCCTTGATCATGAAGCAACTAACCAATTGTATTGTAACCTTTGATATGATATGTGTGTTCAGTGTGTACAAATGGTCCGCGCGTGTGGTGTGGACGCGGCAGCAAAGTACTGCAATAATACATAATTTTTTTTGGATCCAACAGAAAGTGAATCTTGTCGTCACCGTCGTGGATTATGATCGCATTGGAACATCGGAGCCGATTGGAAAGGTCGTTCTAGGCTACAACGCTAGCGGCACGGAGCTACGCCACTGGTCGGACATGCTGGCCTCACCGAGACGCCCGATTGCTCAATGGCACACGCTGAAAGATCCGGACGATGACAAGAAGGACTAAGCAGCTACGCGCGAGTGAGCACCATCGGCAGCATCATCCCCCACGACGAAGCCGTGCTGGGCATCCGCATCCAACGAAAGGTTGGCATCCATGCATACCTGCACATGTAATCATGTTACAAGTTGCACTGTAAAATAACCTTAAAACTGTTCTTCGGTATACCCTTTCCGCACAATTCTGTTACTGAGTTGGTTAACTTCGCAAAATTTACCACATTGCACACGTCAAATGCCGGACAAGATGTCGGACAGATTGACTTTTGCGGGAGAATGTGGAAGGTTGATTTTACAATAACAGTCCGTGTTTTGACCAACTTTGGCTTAGGAATTTATCGGATCAAGTGTTTAGGAACTCTAAACCGACCACCGTGTTGTTGACAATTCCGTGCATTCCAATTTTCCGTTTCATAACTTTCATACCGAAACGGTTGACAACCAATTGAACCTAAGTAAAATGTTTATTTCTGACGTATCATGGTCGTTGATTTGTTAAATAGTGGTGGTCCATCAATGAAAGGAGGATAAAACAATAGATAGATATTTTACCCAGACGGAGGCCCAGAAGTCCATTGCCATATTATGAATGAGTCACGAAATATCATGCATGAAGCATGCATCCATTTACATTCAAAAGCTATGCGTGTTATGAAAGTATGGTTTACACAGTTTATAATCTGTCAAACATATAAAAAAGTTATGTTATTTCTAAGTTAGGATTAACTTTTTGTAGATTGATTTAACAGAAAGTCCTTCCCTTAATCTGTACTTCTTCATTTGACCATCCATACCGTGTTTTGTGCTTTCCATTGAACTGTTAACTAATTTGGCGTATCGCCTAGATACGGTCAATGTATGCATTTATTACCAATACGAAAGTAAACACGTTAAAGACTATTACATAGATGCGCTGAAGGAACTAGCATACATTCTTGGGTGCATGAGTGCTTGGAAACAAACAAAAAGTTCATCACATCAAATATAAGATGAAAAAACGAAATAGATTAATGTCAGTCAAAAGTACCGTCTGTATTTCTTGTTGAATAATATGAAAGCTATTGACCTATTTATTGTTAAATAAATAATCTAACTAACATATTAGGCATATATAACCATTTAAAAATAATAATATCCGAGCAAATGTCAGGCAGGAAAAGCAGTATTTGTACACGAATAATATCAGTTCGGATTTCAGATACAGCATTGTACGGCATACAATAAACGCATAAATATTATACCATTCTACGTAGCACAGCATAGGGACAAAACCAGTTTTACCATATTATTCCGCTCGGACTGTGTTTGTTTTTCATCTTCATTGCCAAGAGTTTTTAATTTGTGTTCCACCGCTAAACTAATGTTTAAGTGTATCTGTGTAGCAACTATTGAAAGTTTTAACGACTTTTAAAACTCATAGTCCTATGCAGAGAAGAACAAGCAGAACGTATGACATTAAAACATATTATTGCGTGTTCAATGATGTAGCTGTCACAGAAGATAAATGTTGGAATATCCTTTTGGTTCGTATAGTTTCAGTAGATTAACTAACAACTTCAATAAAAGACAGAAAGGAAGTAATTAATAAAGGGATCCAATTTCCAAAAACATTAAACCATTAAATAGTATGCTCTTAGCGCAGCAGCGTGCAGCGGCAGGAGATAGAAAACGGCTTTTATCAACAATATACCGATGAGAACAAAGAAAAAAATCTGGAACTCTGAAAACGAGTTACACATGATAGTAAGCAGATCTTTAAAATATAACAATAATTAGAAATGTATAAGATAATCTTTACCTATCAAGAACGCATTGCGAGAGTATGTATATTGAAATATTGTAAATCAAACGCTAATAAAGTATTGAAGTGTAAATTACATGAAAACGATCTAATTGCATTATACGTTTATAACATTTGATGTTACCTTCTTCAATCGTTACTAGGGAAACGAAGTTGCATCGACAAAGCCACTTCAAGACACTACAAGGAAATCTAATTCTTTCTACATGCAAACAAACCCATCTTAAAGAAAATTGAAGCGTTTCTACTAGTGTTATTTAGAAGAAAATTGTCAAAACAAACAAAAACGATAGACATTTACCAAATCGTAAAGAGCTTTCAATCGAATGTTTCGGATTAATATTGATTTTTGTTAAACAGAAGCAATAACCTTAACTAACGTAGGCATGACACATTTATTCGTATTCCTTTCGATGGCTCTCAAGGTTACTTTATAAATTTACTATACTTTGTTATGGCACTTTTCCCACCAGCTTCTAAAAAAATACAGTTTAAGTTAATCTCTTGCGCACATCATGAATGTTCAGTGATTATACAGACCTATGGTGCGTCTCAGCAAATACAGAAAAAATGCTATTATTAGGTTCATGATGATGGACTTTGTCGAAAACGATGCAGTAGGGTGTCTTACTTTCCGATCCATCATCTTTTCTTTTGCAGCTTTTTCGTCTTTCTTCATTATAGTGAACGGCGAAATTTGAAGGCAGATTGTATGGCTTGTCGTTCGCGTAGACTAATATGAAAATTGCGGATGTACGATGCAAGCTATCCTTCACCATGAAACCCTGTAACAACGGGAGCATTTTACTTTCACTAACGGAAGCATTTTTTATCACGGAGAATCAATGTGTTTTTTATGCATAAACTTACCCCAATCCGCTCGCCTTCCGTCATTATTGTAGAACAAAGTGAAGTTAGGGGTGCTTGTGCCATACTGTCGTGATAAATAGAATGCGTGCGTGTGTAGACACGAGTGATGTTACACCTTATGTTCGCTGGAAAAGCCATTCCTCGCTGCTGTTCGGAATTCACATTCATATTTACGTACGTTTAAACTAGACTCTCTTTTAAAATGCATTTTTTGTTTCATTCAAAAGCATGTTTCTGTAAACTAAACCGGTTGCTAGGCAACCCTAAACTGAACGGATAACTGTTGCTGCTGTTAAAAACCAAACACAAAAATCTAAAGACACTCCAATCTGTGCATCATTACAAGTCTGGCTGCTTGAACCCTTCGTATATTAGGTACAGCAGCATAAGAAGGAAAATTAGGATGCAAAAGGTGGTCATCAAGTTTCTTGTTTCGCTCATTGCACTAGCTTTTTTTTGTAAGCCGTCCCGTGTAATCACAACTGAAAAATGTGCGTAATTCGGTTAGTTAAAATCGGTGTTCAGAACACGAGCACATCTCATTCTCCTCGATCTCTCGTAAAACGTGAAAACTTACAAGCGCTTCGTTAGGTGCGTTCCAGGCAGAGGAAAGATCAATACTGACAACAGCCGAATGGACAAGATAAAATTTCTAAAAATATCAAAAATTGGTTACAGGCAACGCGTTTTAAAATGTGTGTGCAGTATGCTGCGGGTCACACCGCTAAAAATACTAATATCACAATTTATTGTTTTTCGTTCCAAACACCCTTACCTATAACGGGGCACATACATCTACGGTTCGATGAATTTGCTGTGTTCGAAACAAACATGTGTTAAACGGGACAAAACAGGCGAAAAAATGTAACACAGGTCTTTCAAGCACATCAGGCACACATTACTACTATGTTTACACCTCGCTACGTGAAACGGTCATGTCAATTATTAGCATCGGGCAATAAGGAGTGATTTTTGAGAGAAATCTTTCACATACAAACTTTGCACCACAGTTTCAATTTGTTTAACCTAATGTGCAAAATTCCAAATTCAAACTTTTTACTAATGGATTTTATGTTATTCCTCTCACACTCACATTGTGTTCGCGCACATAAATTGCTTGTCATTTGCTCGGGCACTTAGTAGAGATTTTTTGTTTGGTCTTTTAACTACATTTCCTGTGTGGATTAATTCAGCTGTAAATTATAACTAGCTGACCTAGAGAACGCATTACATAAACGTAACGTCTCACCAGCGCAGGAACGATCTTTCTGATCGAAAAGAAAGAATCGCTGAATCGAACAAGATCAACGGGCCAATGCAGCACCGTCACGGTCATTTTTCTTTTTCTAATGGGTTATTTTTGATTATCGATCGCACAAATATTATGATCAAACGGATTAACACATGACATACGGCAGAGAAACAGCTCGAATGCCCGTTCCAATCTGCTGCTAGACGACCATTTATAAGTACCCTACACTAGCTCTTTACCATTTAGCTAGCGACAACGAAAAGTGTAACCTTGAAACAACGGCGCTACTAATACATTGCTGACTTTATCGATGGTGATCGATTTTACCACAATTTATTTGCGTCATTTAATCGTCGCTAATAGCGCACGGTTACCGATCAGCGTCTGCCATACCGAGATTTCGGTAAAGAGTGTCTAAGGTGTTTCTAAATTGTTTCTAATGTTCGCTCTGCATCTGCGGTCGGTGCCCAAGGCGGCGATGCTATGCAAGGTAGGCGTGGCATTTTGTTTTAAACTAATATGTTAACGCGTCATTGAATACATCAACTTACACTGCCCCCTCAAGAAGTTTGACATACCTGCCATAAGTGATATAATTTTTGCTTTAACCTTGACCCATAATGTTTGTTGCGATTGATTTCAGTAACACCTTGACATGCAAGCTAAGATAAATTTACCTTTCATGACCAAAACCCACCACTTCCCGTTGGTTGGCCGATAAATACACTTAACATTCCCTATTCCGCATCAGCTTAACGCTTGCGGTAAAATATTGCGTCTACGCTTGAAGTTGGATCATTCAACCAATCGTGGTGCACATAATCCCCTGACGCATTTCTCCCAAGCTCCAGAGCGTCATCATGTTAAACCGACAAGTTAACCGATCGGTTTTGTGCACACACCAAAAGTCGCGCTACTCGTTGTCTCGTTGATTTCTTGCTATGTTTTTGTAGTCAGTTATATTTTTAGAATGTAGACCAAATTGCGTACCAGAGCCCGAGTATTAATCCAAACCATATAGGCGTGTGAACGTGTTTGTAGCCAGCTGAATTGCTATTTGAACTTGTTAATGTTTGTATTATATATATGATGATCATGTTCATATAAGAATATGAGAAAACGTGTGATATTTCAATTCATCTATTCGATTTGATAACACATAGTTTAGTTATTGAAATGTGTTTATTTGTTACAAGTAAAATTGTGACTAATTGCCCTGAAAACAGAGCGTATCTGTTACTCAAAACTGATACTAGTTTTTGCTAATATACAAATAACTAACATCTTGAAAATAGCAGAGAAAAAACGGCTTGCCGCTGTTAAACCATGAAGAAAGCATTGCATATACTTTTCACTGGGAAGCTTAGATGGAAACTATCGCAAATAAACAAATACAATTTTTTTAATTAAACGAAGGAAGAAAACGTCGGAAAACATTGACTCATACTGTTATTAACGGGCTTTCTATGCTAGTTTGATACTAATTTCACAGCACAAATAACCCGATTTTCAATCCCCTTTTCTGATATGTCTTTAACTTTCCGTTCAGTTCACAGACTAAATGAATAATATCACAATTACCATCTCAGGCGTGATTTGAAGCGTCATTAGCTGATTTTCGTACCAAATTCCAAATGTTCGTTTCCATTCTGTGAAGGAAATAGAAAGTAAACTAATAAAATGCATCATTCAACGAAAGCTTTCGCATTATCTAGTCCTTTAGTGTTGTGGATGGATCCTTGTCCTCTGGGGACTCGACGTTTGACAGCGGGGGCTGTCAACGATCGATGTCCCCAGGACAAGCGAGAGTCACGATCGGGCGGCCGACACAACAACACGGCGAGAGAGGTAGCGCTCTCTCGCTACAGTGCGCGTAATTGTTAAATGTCTGTGATAATAAAGTATTGTTTTGTACTAAATACTTCTGTTATGCGTGCATGTTTTATTTGTGAACCATCGTTCATAACATTTAGTATCAGAGGTATCTCTACATTTTAATCAAATAAATTCAGGTGAAACACGGATGAAAACATCATAATTATCGTATTATTCTGTACGATGTAGTAATATATTAGACTTACCGTGCTTCAATTCAGGATATAGATTGAGATGACAGTATCACATCTTCACCTCAGGAGCATCGATAAGAACCACAGACCAATTTGCCATTCGATTTCTAATTGTCCATTCAGCTCCTGTAATTTAAATAAAAATCTAATATAATACAACGTTCAGGCAACATCTTACAGCTTCTAATCGATAAAGTAGTATCAGAAATATCTCAACATTTTAATCAAACAAGTTCAGGTGAAACACGGATGAAAACATCATAGAAATTGTATTTTAGTACAGCATTTTCTAGTATTCGTTGCGGACTTACCGTCTAGGTTCCAAATTGTGATCACATCTTCTGTCTCCATTGTGAAAACATCACTGATCCATTTTCCGTCCGGTTTCTATTAGCATCGTGTAGCTCCTGTAATAAAAATAAAAATCTAATATATTGCAGCGTTCAGGTAAAATCTTTCAGCTTCTAATGCATGAAGTTGTATCAGAAATATCTCATATTTTAATCAAATAAATTCAGGTGAAACACGGATGAAAACATCATAAAATTACAGTATTCTCCACTTTTTTTCATACTATTGGAACTTACCTTACCGGGAGTAGATCATGATGGCAGCATCACATCTTCCGGCTCAACTGTGACGGCAGCAATGAGCAATTCATATTCATTCATTCCATATTCTAGATGACCGGTCAACTCCTGTAAAAAAGATTAATTTAATAGAATGCATATTTCAGGCAACTTTCATAATCAAATCCATTCAATAATATCAGAAGTATCTCTACATTTTAATCAAATAAGTTCAGGTGAAACACGGAGGAAAGCATCATGAAAATCACATAATTCTACTTCGTTTTCTAATGACATTTCGACTTACCTTGAGAGGTTTGGCGGCCAGCAGCTTCGAAGCCGGCAGTATTTCATCAAATTCACCGATAATTGGAAGAAATAATCCATTTTAGTGGATGCCATCACTGCAACGAGAAACTTAGGTCGCTTGCGGACGAGGCGAGCGGTGCACGTGCGTCGCGATGACAGCCTAGCTGTCAAACCATGTTGTTTTCCTGTTGACAGTCGGATGTGAATCTTGTTTTGTCTTGAAATGTCTTCACCAAGTATAGTTTTCCTGGAGCGAACAGTGTTTTATTGAAATAATTTTGTGTTTTTGTGTCTCCAAAGTGATATAATAATTGAAATCGCTATTTCAAGTGTTCTAGTAGCAGAAAATATTATTTTACAACGGTGTAGCAAACACTAGACAGTTGGGTTTGTAAGCTTGGCAGCTACCCACTAGCAAGGCTATATATAAAGATTGTGTTTGCTGCGTGCCCGAGGAGCACATCACTACCAGTCTTGTTTCTATTCACTACGGAGCTGCGCATAGCCATCTGAAAATCGTCTTGAACCAGAGAACACATTAAACAAAAAGCTATACTCACTCAGCGCTGTGTGGAAAACAAGGAGTGTTGTTTGCTCAAACATTACTTTCGGAAACAGTGAAAATCGCCACAACGCAGTGTTTGCGCGGTCTTATTTGTGTAAAAAGTGAAGGAAAACCTTGAAGCACCATGAAAACCATCACAGCAGTTTGTGATACGGGTGCATCAGTTCCAGCCATTGCGAGTGGCCGTGTACGGCAACGCCATCGGGAGGGAGAAAACGACCCAGAAATCCAACTGTACCTGGCGAAGCTGAAAGATTTGGTGCCGTTTATGGCGAAAGATCGGAAAATGTCCAAACTGGAAGTGATCCGAAATGTTATCGACTATATCTGCGAACTTCAAAATACGCTGGCGCATGCAGATGCATCATCCGGGGACGCGACAGCACCACCCGAGCAAAGGAAACCCCTCAGTATAAGCCAGCGGGACTCTATTAGCCGAGGTAAGTCCACGCACAAGCAAAGCATCCACATACACACGACCATAGTTCCTCGTGAAACATCCGCCGGATGAAGCTTTATGCTTTTGTGTTTTTCTATCCTTGTGATGTGTCAGCAGTGATCTGATCGTCCTACTTGGCTTTGGCTGCATACATTAATACCATAGAGAAATATTCTCCGCTGGCTCTCTGCTCCGTACGTTGCTTGCGCCGCGACATGATACAGACATGACTTTCGAAAACAGGTAGCAGGCAGAGTTGAACCTGAAACTAAGCTAAGCTAAAACACCTGCATGTTTCGAGGGTAGCAAAAATAATCCACCAATACACGTTAGCTTTGTTGTTGTTGATGGTATTATCGAGAGGTTGCATCGTCATAGGGCACCTGTATCGTATGAGCGGACAACCGCACATCGAACCTTGGAATTTAATAGAATGATTTATTAAGTTTCTATCAATCTTACACGCCAGAAAGCTTGAATAACCGTTCGAAGGTGTCGTGATTTTAGTAAACACAATATTGTAAGCTATTGAAGCCCACTTGAGTGAGGCAGTTGCATCGGGGGTATCATTGCCATTATCTCAATTTCATAGAACGCTTCACATATCCATGTTCAATATACGATTTATCGCAAATTCTAATGTTTATTATTCTCATGTTTTCCACAGAATAGTGAATAAATGAAGTCCTCAAGTTGAGCTGTAATCTGGTGCCTGTCCCTAAAAAGAAACTCTTTTGCACAGTGCAATACACACACATACACAAACAAACACAGGACAACTGATTTCTGCAGATCTCAGCAAGCGGCTGGTAACTGTCTGATTGATCTAAGCCAGCTTTTCTTCAGGATATTTAGCATAGAACCCATGCAATAAATGAGCAGGTTTTATTTACCTAAGACAAGGCCAGGGATGTAAGTGATTCGAACAACTATTGGAGGAGAAAACAGTTTATATTTTTAATTCCATCAATGTTCTGTGATCAGTAGAAATATATTATGTTTTATTGCGCATAGTTATATAAAAAACAGAAGATCAAGCATCCATCATAATAGAGACGATAACAGATACATTTGTTAGAGAGATACCTTGGTTTAGTATCATTACTCAACACTTTGATTCTCACATAAAGTATCCCTGGCCGCAGCAATATTTTTGAAAGATTGTAGTTGAATTGAGTTTTTATTATTCGATTGTTTAATTTAGACATTCAAGGCAAGTTATTATATAAAGGACGACTAAGCAAGGGGAACGAAAATGCAAGTACTGATGGAAAATTACAGAAAGAAGTAAATTATTGAGTAAAACATTAAAGTATTGAGTAAATTCGAAGTACAACTTAAGAAAAAAATAATAAGATAAGTGAATAAAATAATATTACCCTATAGTCATGTAAAACATAGAACTGTAGTTTGTTGGTATAATTCATAAAATCTCAAACAGTCCGAAGCAATTTGCGGTATTGCTGTTGAAGCAGTTCTTTTCTGTGTTTAGCACAGCCCACCATCACCATCATGTTGTTCCAATATGAAAAAAAAAAAAATCAAACGCAATGTTCTTATCACATCAATAATCGCAACTTTGTCGGGAAAGGTGCTGGTTCCAGGCCAATGTTTCGCCTTGTGGTGGTAGCAAATAAGGCTAGTACATCATAGAACATCTTATCAATCGCTGGGTATCAATCAGAGGCCTGCACCTGCGGGTCCAATGCGCGTTGATTTTTTTTCTCTCGGCTAGCGTATAATGACTAAGCTACTATCAAGTTATATTTTGCACGATTTGTAGATACGGGTTTAAGTGCAGATGTACCGTTGGCACATTCTTGAGATAGTATGACGCATACGCACCGATATGGGTACATAAGCATTAAGTACGCAGAGACTGCCTCCACCTGTTCGGTATCTATACCATTGCGCACGCTATTATTTGCCGGCAAAATCGCGGTCGTAGATAAAAGGTGTACTCGAATGCGGAACAGAAACACGCAATGGAAAGGTTACCGCCGTTTGAGTTATAAATTTCCCCCGAACGTACCGAAAGCTAGACGATCGGCCAGGTGTATCAATATTACAACATGAACTCTTCTTCATTGCCGAGGCTGATTGAGGACATCCATCAACTGAGTTCGCGTGCACTCGAGACACGATGGTTTAGGGCTGGTCGCTTATCGACCATCAGCAATAGCTCAGTGCAAGTGGACCGTTCCACCTCTATCTAGCTCTGCTAGAGGCAAGCTAATTAATATCAGTAAGCCGTCACTTGAATCTTGATTGTAGAATTGTCATGGAGTCATCGGTACGTACCGAAGAATTAACGCCGATAACGAGAGTTGGTTGAAACCTGTACTTTAGTAACACCTGGATGCACCCGGCAATCTGTTTTTCTGCCTTAAATTGACAGTCGCACACGCGCACGCAACACTTGCTTATCTTACTTTTTTGTGATTTTCCGGTTCGTATAAGGGCTTCAGGTGAAAGATTAATATGAAATCTCAATTTACTACTAACAAGATAAATATGGCACACATTCTGATAAATGCTGTATCCACTGGATTATGACGTTACATGCACACAATAGTATTTAAACAATGTATTTACCGTGCAATAGTTTAAAACAGTATGTTTAGTTACATTTTGTTAGCGTATTAGAACTTTCTCGGCACCTCCGTTAGTTTGTTGAGTATTGCTTGTGTATCGTGTTCCATACGGTCGCACGGTGAAATAATAGAAAATTTCCACAAATGAAAGTAAACTAGCGCCCACAAAAAGTCCAGTAGTGCCTCCAACGGATACTAGGATGATAAAAAATGGAAGGGAAGAAATTAGGAAAATTGTTGTACCCCACCAGTGGGAATCTTAAAACCTACCAACCAGATCAAGTCTTCCGCGCACAACATTGCGTTTGTATCGCTCCGTTGGTAAAGCAGAGAGCTGTATTTCTATCGTTGAGTAACGGCGGTCAGAATCGAATATGCTTTCTCGTGAATCATGCACAATTCCTATGTCCACTTCGGTGCACGAGGGCAGGCAGTCACAAACAACTCCTCGACGTCCTACCGACCATTTCGGAATAACAATAGTAAGATCCTCATAATGCTCATTCAGGCAAATCAATCCGGACATATTACACTTCAGGTATGGATCTGAGGAACAGAAAGAAAACATTTGAGCCGACTTTCGGCAAAGGTCAACCATGGTGTATCCGGGCACCTGTGTTGGGCATCAGATGGCTCGTGCAATTGCAAATTTTCATCTGTTTGTCCTTACGGCACTGCACCGAGCAAGCACTGTAGCTGTAGTAATGATGCACGTCGAGAATGTTTTCGTCAGGAAAGCGACACTTACGTTGCGATACACTCACTTGTTTGGCTTCCGAGTCATTCTCGATGTCCTTTATCGAGATGTGCCTTTTGTAAGCGATGTAGTGATCGACGAGCAGGACATCTGATTTGGGTGTTATCAGGTTGGGCACTTCTTCTTCGCCAATTGTGTAAACGTATGCCTCGGTAAGTACCGTGATCGTAAGCTTGCCCGGCCCAGTGTGCTTGTTCGAGATCATGTTCATTTTGATCGGATGCTTGGCGCTCGTTTGCAACGAATTGACCGCGTAACAGAGACCCAGTTCGGTTTCCATCGGTTGGAAATATCGACAACAATCGAATGGTTTATCATTCCAATAGCAGTCTTCGAGCGTTTCCACGCACGCGCTACGAACCAGCTCCGCATACGCAGTAAAGTTGTTGAAAAAACAATTTTCTGCCATGTCCTCTCCCGCGCATTCATTAACGGTGTGATAAGATTCGCCCCGAAAGTATCCTATTTCATTCAGCACCTCTTCCATTGCAAAATCGTGATCTTCGCCCCAAAGTCTGCCGGTAGAGGAAAAAAAACTTAAATCAGTGGCTGGAAGCTTGAGTCAAGGAATAGCTACTCACTCGTCAGCAATGGCTTGTATCCTCTCCATGTTGCGCATCTCGCAAACGACAATCGAAGGGAAACGAGTATTCCAATCACGATAGCTAGTCTCGACTACAAACGATATGGCACTAGTTTGAAAAGCCTCTAACGATGCATCGATGAGAAATGCTGAACCAACCCATGAAATTATGACACACACTATCCAGAAGATGCTTTTCGAAGGAATTAGAAAATGAAAGGCATTTTAAATGCATAATTAACTTGTTTCTACATTTTTTACCGTTCTGTCACGTGGTACGAATCGTCAGCAATAAATTTAACTCCATGAAAAGTGGAGTTAATTAAATATTCCTTCACAATTTCTGTAAATCGCATTCTCAATGTCTCGAGTACTGTTCGGTGCTGTCCAAATACACGTTACGGACTGAAGTGCGTTTGTTCTCGTCCATGGGGCATTCTGTGCACTTATACCATGGACAATATGGGCTACCATCGGCCAAGCTAATAATATATTTATTGATACCTTTTGTGTGCTGTTATATAATCAGTGGATTAATGATAAGCAAAGGCGCCACGCTTCTAATTCGTTTCTAATTACGGTGGTGTTTCATTGACGGATTGATGGCATGCAATAACATTCCACTAGTTCTTTCAGCAATTCAGACATCCGATCTCTATAGACAGCATCTTTTTCGTACGAATGAAGACATATGCGCTGCTTGGCTTCTCCACGCAAAAAGCTATCAAAGTCCTGCGACGACTGGAGCATATCTTTGGCAGCCTGTTTGGGTAGAAGAGTTAGATGGCTAAAGAGTAATGATTCAATAAGTCCGGCTAAGGCAAAGTGTGCGCAAGACGAATCGTATTCTGCGTTTGATATGAACATCTCAATATTCATCTTGTTAGAAATTAGTAGATCGCGTAAAGTATTATAGTAAGTGTCTAGTAACGGTTGCAAATGCTGCTGTCGGAAGTCGCGTACGCTGCAAAGCATTATAAGTGTCCAAACATCCAAGGCGGGTGGAGCATAACGGGCCAGCTGGAAGTCAATGAGCTTCGCCTCAACGGGAATAAGCTTCACGGAACTGGTGTTGGCTAAAACACAGATATCGGTATTAATGTCTAAATACAAACGTGTGTGTGCTTGTTCATGTAGTTAATAAGTTAGATTGCGTCCAATAACGTGTTGATGAACCGGAAGTGTGTAGCACTCAAACCTGTAGGATGTATTTATCAACCAAGTCTGACAGCATATCCGTCATGAAAAGCCGGTATTCGTCGAATTGTGTCCACGCTTCGAGACAGATGTCCAGCTTAGCAGACTGTGGGCCCGTTTGACACTGACTGCCGACAGTGCCTGGTAATCGGTGTTCCTCTCGACATCGAGCCACCAGCTCCATCGGTAGCATCGTAACATGCCTGTATAGCACACTATCGATTAGTCCAGCGAGTTGATACTGATCACATGAATCCCGGTAGGATTCAAACCCGTTTGGAAACACCTCCCGGATGTCGCGATGGAACCAATCGAGTTCGGCCTGCAGCGCGTCGTAATATGCGTCCAGCAGATCTTCGAGGTAACGCTTCCGAAAGGTGCGCGTTGTCGTGGAAGTGAGCAAAGACATCACATCATAAGCTGGTGGAGCGTATCGAGCAATTTGGAAGTCGATCAGTATGCAACTCGATGGACGTGCACCACCCGGAGCGGACCAGTTGCCCAAATTTAGAACTTCGCACGGATTTGGTTTCTTAATAGACGAACGCTTCCGCCGACGGCGCTCACCATTGGAGACGAACGGGTGCTTGGGGGCGATGTCTGTGTCCGCTACGGCTTCTGCTTGCACTTCACGATCGGTGGTAACTTTCCGACCTTCGGCTAGATGCCCTTATCATGGGGAAGGATGGAAAAGCAAACAACACACGTACATTACAACGTGTTGCAATAAATCATCTGCTGGCCGCTACTGCCGTCGTACCTTCGCTATCGATGCAACCTTCCACCCTGGTTGGTATCATCTCGTACCGGAACATGACGTTGTTACACCACAGGTCGCCGTGGTTTAATACGTTGCGGAAAACCGTTGAGGGCTTGGAATAGTCGTAAATCTTACGCAATATGTCGGGCACTTTTCGTAAGATTTCTTCCAATCGATCCGAGGTGGCATACTCATCGATTCGTTTGATCATCTCACACAGCACTTGGATGGCATTTTCCAGATTAACCTTACGCACGTGATCATCATTGTCTACGTACGCATTCTCATTGAGATATCCAACAAAAATCTTCGGAATAGCGGTCTTTGAACGTTCTTCCAGAATGAGTGATGAGACGTGCAGCTTAGCTACCGCCTGCAAGGCCACCTTCAGGTGGTCAAAGTCGAGCAGATTTTCAGTGCCTTCTACGATGCTGTAGCCCTCTGTTTTCAAATTCTCAAACACAATCATTCGTTCGTCCTTTGTGAAGTAGGCAGTTGGAACGAACGGTTTCGTTCCAATCATCACATCCTGCAACCGAGGAATGACATGTTTGTACAGCAAAATCTCCTTCCGAAAGCAACCCATCTCCTTGATGTATTCGGCCAGCTTTGGTACATTTTCCGGAATCACTTTCAAGAAGAAGCTGATGTATTCTTCTTCGGCATAATTTTCCTCCTCCTCCGGAGTGTAGTGCACCATTTTCTCTCGCAAGTTCACATCCAACAAATAGTGGTCGCCCAAATAGCCGACCGGTTCCTCGCTCAGTCGCCGCACCTGGTACGATACGAGACGGAACTTTCCATTCACGCGATTTCGTTTATCCTGGATGTAGCACTTCACTAAATCGACTATTTCATTTTCTTCTAACCCTATCGTTCGAGGATCCATCGCAATGGAACTGTTTCGTGAAGCACAAATTGCACAAAAATGTTACCCCATGCAGCTACTCCAGCATTCTTTTATAGACGTAGGTAATTCTGAGAACACAACAGAGATAAAGATAAGCAATGCAAATAAAGTACTAGCGCTAGATTCCGGAATACGTTATGTTCCGACGCACTACGCAGATATTGGTGGATTAAACGTTTCGGATCGTTCACAACTACATACACAATATATGTAACTGAATGTTTGTGTATTTTTTGAAAAACAGCCAACGTGAATGACTAACGCCGACAATTTTTTGAGTAACAAAAAAACAGTGTATTATTAATTGAAAAAGGCTGTTTGCTCGTTGCAGATCAGGTTTACGCCACCAGCCTCAATATTTTCTAGTATTATCGGATTCGAGTCAATCTGATAGCAAATTTCGTTCAGCAAGTCTTCGTTTACAGCTTTATCGCCGAAATCTGGCTGAAATACGTTGCTCGTGTCTGCCGCGATATCCAAGGACTTATTTGCACCACATGATTCACGCGGCTGCTGGTGATGCTTCTGAACGTGATTTTGGAGCCGAGATCTAGAGGTATATGTCGCGTCACAATCCCCACACGGAAAGGGTTTTCCGTAGTGTATATAGGTGTGCACTTTGAGCTGTTGCTTCTGTCGGAAGCTCTTCGAGCAGAGATTGCATGTGTGGGGCCTTTTATCGCTGTGCACCAACTCGTGATCATTCAAATGGCTTATAGCAGTGAATGTTTTGGAGCACACCGAGCAGGTGTACTTGCGCCTGGTTTCGGGTATTTCATGCTCCTCAAGATGATTCCGCAAGAAACTGGCCTTGGCAAAGGTCTTGCTGCATAGCTTGCATCGATACTTTTTCCCGAAATGCAACGCAAGGTGCGTTTTCAACGAGCCTTCTTTTCCGAAGGCGCGGTTGCAAATGTGACAGGAGTGGAGCCTCATACCAGCATGCAACACCAGCTTATGGTCGTTTAGCGACGATTTTCTAGTAAAACTTTTTGTGCATAGGTCGCATTGAAAATGTTGCTTTTGCTGCTGCTGTTTCTTCGAATCTGTAGGCTTGTTCTTTTCCGGATATATCTTGCATCCTACCGAAGGCTGTTCAGCATCGGGTTTGAATTGCTTCCTATGCTTCTTCAGTTCATGATTATAGCAGGACACTTTTGCCACAAAGTCCTTCTCGCAGTATCGACAGTGATATTTTCGGTCACAGGAGTGTATCTCCTCGTGCCGTGCAAGCAGTTTACGTTTCTTGAATAGTTTTTTGCATATTTTACAACTGAAAGGTCCAGCGGTAGCTTCGTTTGGAGAACATTCCGTTTTCTCATCACTGAATTCTACACCAGTGTTCGCAAAGTCCTCGTCGATTTGCTCTGCTCTAACACTCCCAACACTGCTTTGCTCTAGATTGTTGATGATCTTTGCGATATTTGCTTTGGTTTGCAGTTCTTCGTGTGCCTTGAGTGCTTTCATCCGAAACAAATAAAACTCTTTCAGCACGGCCACGCAGCGGGAACAAACTTCTTCACATATCTGTTGATTGTTCGTCCAAGCTGCTCCTTGCTTCGGAAGTGGAAGCTGCGTAAGTTGGGAGTATATATCGCCTAACTGGATCGCCTCATTAGTTTGAATGTTATCGTAGCATTCTTCTGCTTGAAATTCACATCTTGTTGTAATTTTGAACGTCCGATTAGTTTCTGCTAAGCAGCACAAGCAAACCAATTCCATTTTCCTTCCCAACCAAACGTATGCTGCTATGTTTATGGTTTATGTTTGTTTGTTTTTATACAGCTCATGTCAGCTTGGCACAGAGGGTACATTCACGGACATGGTTTTCTCTATATTTACTGAACGGTCAACAGGGTGTCTCAAAAAATCCTTCAATATTTGAATAATTTATTTATCTATATTTATATATTGCACGTAATAACTATTTGGCAATTCATCAACTAGTTTCGCAGTGTTAATAATTTGTAACATAAGGTTTTGTCATTATTACATATCATTGATTCAAATGATCATGCTTTGGTAACAATATGACAGAACAGAAGAGAACTTTATTAAACGTAATAGTTCTTATTCCCAGAAAGTCGGTGTAGCCTTTTGATTTTTAATGATACATTATTGTCTAGCCTCTCTATTATCCTGCTTAGGGCGAATATACGATGAAATGAATATGTATAACGATTATTTGTGTTTTTCGATACATTATATGCACAGTATGTTCTATGAATTGCATCTATTTTTGTATAATTTTAAAAAAACTATCGCCGCAAGCTAATATATGTGAATAAAACTATTTTTCCAGAACGTAACGGTCAACAATTTGGGTTATCATGTCACTTATTCGGACGCGATAGTGTTCATACTTTTCAAATCCCTTAATGCTAGCCCGTACGAATACAGCGGAATTGTTTTTGCAATCGAAATCATCCTCCACTGTTTCGTTCCGTTCGTAACAATCCTGTTCCGGTGGCCAGTGGAAGTACATGCAGCTTTCAATCAATCCAGCCAGATGATAGTGTTCGCACGAGTCAAGAAAGACCGATCGGGGCAGAATTGTCTCCACCTCCAGGTCATTCGCTTCCAAATACGATGCCAATTGGTTGTAGTACAAATTCTTCCACTGCTCTAGAAGAGGGTCTCTGAAACCACTCAACGTAGAGATCATGATAAGGGCCATCACATCGTAGGCAGGCGGTGCAATACGCGAAAACTGAAAATCCACCAATTTCGCGTCAACTGGGTGTGCTGAAAAGACGATAAATAGATTGCATTGTTAGAATACGGTTGTGAGACTGCTTCGTTGTCGTCGGCTTTACCTGCTGTTGTGCCATTAACCTTCGCTTCATACTTGAACAGAATATTGTTGCACCACAAATCTCCATGGTTCAGCACATTACGAAAACTGTGCGATGGTTTAGCTAACTCATAAATGCGTCGTACTGTAATGGGAATACGTTCTAGGATGTGCCCCAGGTGTGGCGATTCACGGTATTTGTCTATCCGTTTGGCTACTTCGCACATAACCTGAATACAGTTTTCCAGGTTCGTAGTGCGCACATACGTATCACGATTAATGTACACGTTTTCTTGCAGCATGCATGTCCCATCCTCGGAAAGACTTTGCGATGCATCGGCAAGAGATGTTTTGGTACGTTCTTCGTATATGAAGGACATGGCGTGCAATTTTGCGATCGTTTTCAATGCCGTTTCAATATGTGCTTGGTTCAGTAAACTCGTGCCTCCATTTATCATCATACTGTAGCCTTGCTGTTTTAAGTCTTCGAAAACGATTAGTTTCCCTGGTTTGGTGAGGTACGTGTTAGCTACGAAGTTGTCGATGCCCCGACTATGTCGAGATAATGCTGGAAGCAGCTTGCTGTAGACGAAAATTTCCTTGGCGAAACAACCCATCTCCGCTATGTACTCTGCGAGCTTCGGATTGCTTTCCGGTAACATTTTAACGAAGAAAGATGCTCTTCGACCAACAGGTTGGTGTGTTGTCTGATGTCCTCCTTGTTGCTTATCATCGATCGATATGGCGTCATCCTCCTCCTCCTCCACATCCACAAGTAAGGTTAGATGGTCAGCTAAATACCCAATGGGCTCGTCACTTAACCGTTTCAGGCAGTAAGATATCACTTTTGCTTGGCATTGTTTGCTGCTCTCGACAACCACCCGCACGTCTTCATTGCTAACTACGCCCTGTATACAGTTATCCATGATCTTTTCACCTTGTCTATGACTCGCTTTGCACGAACGAATAAGCAACCACTTCCGAGATGTGTTCCAATCGCGTCCAGAGATGTTAAGAAACTGATTAGCTATATTTTTCTTAACCACTTGTTCTACACATCACACACAATCCTCCAGCTCAAGCTCATTTGCTGAAACAATAATGTCCATTTTACGCTGCGTGTGACGTAATCACGTATACAAATATGCTGAATCACCATAAGTATTAACCGTCCGCGCTGTTCACGCAACAACTGTTATTTAAACGCATGGTGTCTGTTCCGTCTGCATCAAGAAACCCGTTCTGCTGTACTTTTTCAAGAGTCACTGAACCTTCAATAAATTGCTGAATCAATCAGTCACGAAATGCACTTGCATCAGATTGATTAGAGTTTGTAATGCTCAATATGAATTCTTGTAACCGATTGCACTTGATGCCAAGGCTTGATGCGAAGCGCAAAAGTCCTTGTGGACGTCAAACTATTATTAATGTTCATGAGTTATTTAACCATTTTTATGAAATAGCAACGACTGTTTAAAATAAAACTTGAACAATTCAGCGAACATACTGTGTATCTTTTGCTCGCGTTGTTGTTGTACACACAGCTGTTTTTGACATATCTAAACAACCACCTTTAAAAAACGCCCAGGTAACAAATTCATACAGTCGGTTTCCGAATTAACGCTCTATCATTAATTTTCGAAAACCATATTTAAATTTATCGATAAAAATAAAACTTGATAAACGTTTGTGACGCTATGAGATGTTAGAAATGCAAATGGGAGAAAAATAACAATAAACAATGCACTTTATGATATACGATATTAGCAAAGCAGATCCTCGGCTGTAGAGTACACATGAGATATGCGCGTATCACATCGGCGGAAGAGGCGGAAGCGTTGTTATCTTGGTAATTGGGATAATTGAGTTGAGTTGACTATCTAACTCAGTCCACAACGTGATACCATCGCGTGAAGTTATACTGTTAAGAAGAGGCAAATTAAAGTGTCGGTTTGTACAATCACATCAAATGGAATCCACTTATAACATCATATCCATTCAGGATTGTATACAAATCGTCAAAGCGGATCGTAATATAAGTGATACAGTAGTAAAGATCATTACACATGAACTGCAACCCATACCTGGTCAACCTGGATACTTAGGAGAATACTATTACCTGAACATTTCTTTCCAAACCGTAAGCCTGCAACCTACACAGCTAAAATCAACAGGTTTACAAACGATTTTCAACATCAAATTCAAACTTGCGCAGGAAAATGGATCGACTGCGTCCGGAAGATATTTCATGAAGTCCCTTCCATATCACGATTCGGTGCTGACGAAAGCCGTAGAAGAATGGGGCATATTTCGTAAAGAGGCTGAGCTGTACGAGCAGCTCTTCAATCGCTACGACCGCGCACCTAACAGAGTGATCAAGTGGCTTCCGAAATGTGTTCTCACCAGAAGCAATGTGCTAGTCCTGGAAGATCTTACGCGTGCCGGATTTGAAACGGCTTCTTTTCAAATTTCCTTGAATGAACAACACATGAAAGTAATTTTCGATCGCCTGGCCCAAATGCACGCGTGTTCTTTTCAGTTTGAGCTTGATCATCTTGGCGGCAAAACGATCGGATCTTTATTTCATAAGGAAATACTTTTCGAAACAACGTTTACAGTAACCAGTGGATGGTTCGTTGCTGGATTAAAGGTATTTTTCCAACGAGAGTTATATTTGCCTTCAATGTATAGTTTTGTTGTTATTCATATCTTTTTTCCAACAGGGTATACGAAAAGTTGCGCTGGAGAGAAATCATCATTCGAAGGATCCAGCAAAGCAGTCGATGATTGAGAACGAATTGTGGAGCTGCATGGAACGAATTTATAGTCTAGCTGAGAATACTGATGAATTTCGATCGGTAGTTGTCCATCGTGATCTGTGGGTTAATAATATTATGTTCAAATACGATCTCACTGACACACTACGCAAATCGCCGAAAGATTGTGTGCTGATAGATTTTCAGTTGGCGCGTTATCTGCCACCATGTGTTGACTATTTGTGTGCTCTGTACCTTCTTACCGATCGGGAACATCGAAAACAGCATGAGGAGATGTACGTCGAATATTATTACCAATCACTGCAAGCAAAATTGAACGCTTTTGATATTGATGGATCGGCGGTCCTCTCGAAAGAGCAGTTTAAGCGCAGCTTAAACCATTATCGGCTTGTTGGTTTAGTTTGGGCCGGTGTTCTGCATGGGTTTGTCAACTTTCCGAAAGGGGTTCTAGACAAATTACACCAAGAAGATCCACACACCTACACACGCATGTCGATGGAAGATCGAGATGATTTTGTCCTCGCGTATTACGATAGTGATCATTTTTATCGCCAGCGTCTTGATGATGTCGTTACTGAGTTATTAGAGTATTTATTTGATTTCCAATAACTGCGTTTAAGACGTGGGTTACAATAGTAAACCGAAGTTAGTGCCTTCGCATTGAGCTCAAATATATAAGTAGAGGAAATCATGTAACATTAAAGTTTGAATATACAACCGATAAAGCATACATTAACTTGAAGAACAATTAAAAATGCATGGATAAGCCTACTTGAATATAACCACATTAGAGTATACAAAAACGTATTTGTGCACTAAAACTAAACGGATTCGATTATATTGTTTCCCAAACGTTACGAAGCCTTGATGCTACAGGATGAGTTACAGTAATGCTATCAAATCTCTGATTATTCCTGTTATTCGTTCGCGATAGACGCTGTCGTTCTGTAACACTTCCAAGCACAGTTTAATCTTTTCACTACCGCTAAAACGAAGATAAGACTCTGGCGAGGAGAATATTTCATCCACGTAGCAACGAGGCAGCAGTGTCACATGGTTCATTAGAAAATTGTCGATCATAGCAGACGTTCTGTACAGCTGGCACGAAGCAAGAAATTGTTCCTTTCGGTACAAAGGTTTTGCCACAGTATGCAAGGTCGGATGCTTCTTCAATTCTGTTTCCAAACATTGATAATAGTACGCTATCAGGTCATCATACTGCTGCCGCCGAAACTCTCCAGTGGTTGTAAGTGTAATTAACATATTAACATCGTACGCCGGTGGTGCGTACCTCGTGAACTGGAAGTCAATTAATAAACACTCCAATGGCACTTGAAGGTTATTATCATCGTAGCGAAACATCACATTACTAGCCCACAGATCACCGTGACACGCAACGTTCCTAAACTCGCTGGAGGGCTTTACCAACTCATAGATCTGCTTTACAAACGATGGTACTTTCTCCAATATCGTTGTTAGCTGTGCGTTATCCCTTTCAACAGTCTGCACTAACGCCAGCAACACTTCTATAGCATTATCGAGCTCTTCGACCCGTGGATTGTTTTGTTTTTGAATCCAAGCGTTTTCTTCCAACAATACCGGAAATTGCACCAGCAGGCTTATCCCTTTCTCCTCCTCCAGAAGTAGCGTTGCCGAATGAAACTTTGCTAGGGTGGCAAGTGCGTGATTTAGGTGTGCCGTATCGAGAATACCCGACGCGACGCTGGCAACAGTCTGAAATCCTTGTTGTTTTAAATTCTCAAGCACCAGCACTTGGTTCTCCGGAGGTGTACCGGCAAAGAAACAGCTTGGTGCAACACGGAAAAACCGCCCTAGCTGTGGCAGCAGCTCACTGTACATCCTCGATTCCTTGTGGGCTGTACCTATCGCTTGAAGGTAGCTGGAAAGGGCAGGGATTGGTGTCGACGCAGTCTTCACAAACAGTTCCATTGATTGACCACCGTCCGCCGATAATTCTAGTATGAAATGATCTCCAAGATAACCGACGCGGTTTTTCTGGAACAGACGTATTCTAGCACATATTTTGTCAGGCAAACAATCTTCGTTTGATGTGCTGTTCTTGAACAGCAAATAGTTTTTCCATATCTGCTCCAAATCCTCTTGGGAAAAGATAATGTCACTGTTTCTGAATTGTGATGACGTTTCCGCGTCCATCTCGGCAAAGTTTACCCTCCAAACTGATTGCTTTCGAAGACTTGCTATAACAAATACGAACGACGTGTCTTATTATCTGCGCCAGTAGCATGGTTATCAACACAGTTACACCACACTTTCACGTATCTCTGTGTTGGTGTGATACGTGCCCATAAACATCGACAACCAGCTGTGATTGAGCCATGGCAAATATGCGCACAGAACGAAACAACAACCCGTTTATGCTTCATTGCGTGCATCTATGTACAATTTTCTTTCAAAGCAGTATGAAACATTCTAACTACATATTAATTATTCTGGCAATTAATGTATTATTCAATAAATATAGCTTGATATTTGATGAACAAACATTAAAAATGTATTTTGACTTAACTGTTATTCTTAGTTTTCTCAGTTATTTTCAGTTATTCTCGCATTATCATACGTATCACGCAAACGTATTGATGAATAGCATGAACAACAACTATTTAAAAACCAAAAAAGAACACAATCAAACTCTGTAGATGTAGTAGAGCACTATGCAAACATTATGTCCATTGGTTCTTCGAATAGCTTTCTTAGTTTTACATCCTCTTCGATTGAGATATCGGCACGTTTGGCGGTTTTTGACATTTGATCTAGCACGGTATGAACTTTCTGGCGAGAAGATTGTTTCCCATTCAATCGCACCGTACTACTGTCTTCGCCATCGCTATTATCCTGCTCAGCCTCGGGATCAGACACAGTGTCACTGTCACCGTCAGCCGCGGGTTTAGTTTTACCTGCTCTAACCGCTTTTCGCTGGTCCTTAGTTCGACGTTCCTCTACGACAAGTAACGAGCGAAGAAAGTCCTTGCACAGCAAGCTTATCGGAGCCATCGTGTGAGAAGAAGATGAAATGATCTACGAACGAGAGGAATGTTAAATATACATTATTTGTTGTACTGCATCATTCAATTATTATTCTAAAATTAAGACCTATTCGATTGTACTCCCCATGCAGCAGGCTGCACAGTAAGTAAATACCTACACCTGGATTTGATTGGGCAAAATACGAATGTACGTTGCATAAAAAAGCAATGACGATATTTCAAATGCACAAGGAGCCAACCAGGGATGGAACCGACAGCTAGAAGCAGTTCCTTTCCCGCCGTTGCAAACCATCAAACATTTTGCTACGTTTCTCCTCGTCGCTCAGCGCTGAGGAACGTACTATATAAAGCCGAATCGAAAACTAAACTTGCTTCACTGTCTGCAAAGTAACGCTCGAGTGTGGATAACGCAAATCAGATTCTTCGTTGTGGGTGAGTTTTCATAACGCATTTTATCAACCAGTATAAGAAGTCAAGTGTTCACTGTAATGAGTGATGATTTAATTGTTGCTGCAGCCGTTCACTTGAGTGTCATATCGCAAAGATATATGCATGAAGAATAATATTGTTCATATATTTTGAAACGATGGTTTGCCTAGTGACTTTTGTTCCAAGTGTGGTACAAATAACGTACACTATGTAAAGAATTATGTTCTGGCTAGCCAAATTAGTGCTATTTTCAGATTAAATAGTTCTACTGTATATCTTAAATTTTGTTATTATTTCGTTCCAGCAAACGGTTGCTTTCATATCCCAGCACTGAAAAAAGTAATTTTAGTAAAAACAACAGTTTGGAGTAAATGTTGAATCTATCTAGATAAGATTTCCCAAGGAATAGAGTGTTGGGCAAGTGCAGTGCTTCGAGTAGTGAAAACTGATTGCGCAGAAACACTAATACGGGCTTCACCTATTAAAAATGAAGACATACGGATTATTTGTTTCCTTACTGATTGTGATATGCGCCTTTAGTGCTTCGGCTGTTGATGGATGGCCTGTGACGAATCCGGAGGTTGTGGACAGCCTCATATTTGCCGATCCGGAAGAGGTACGTACATATGACATTTTTTTACAATCGGACAATCGAAAACAACCCAGCTATTCCTCTCTGCGTATGTCGTAATCATCAATGTCTAATAGGAGACAAGGCTGCTGCGCACAACAATGCATCTCTGTGTGTCTGTCAAAATCAGTGATGGCAATAATTCATCAAACGCATGTTGCGATTGTGACGCAATTACTTCTATGCTCTTCTTTTGCAGGCTGCACAATCTATGCGGGAAGTACCCCAGTGGCACTGTTTGCGATATTTTAAGCACGACATGCACCTCATGCGGCGATGTCGAAATTATCGACTGCACATGCTACGTCGACCAACAGATACCATGTAAACGGAAAAATATTACTCTCTGCCACCAACACCGCGCGCTAGTGTTTGAGTATAAGAAATGTTTCGTTTAATTTTCGTACCACGTAATGTTTACCTTTGCTTGAATTTGTTTTTGCTCTTCGCCATTCTCGTTAATCTAAGCATTATTCTAAGGATATCGTAAAGTAACATCTCATGTAGATAAAGAAAGAAAAAAAAGTTCACGTAGCAGAACCCTTAAAGAAAACTTGAAGAAGCAGAGCTTGAACAATTCTATCTGTCCTAGTCACAATGAGGCACAATTCCACCCCGTCGACACTGAATTTGCCTGTCTACTGAGGTGAGCATATTATGCTACACTCATGTGGCGAAGTAACTAACTATAACTGTATAAACTTGTATCCATCAATGCATTGTGTTAAATCTTAACTGTTAACTTTGCTTTGCAGTAGAAATAAAAAATATAACATATTTACGATGAAACACGTATTTGCAAAGCCCGATCAATAAAAGTGGACATTTTAAATTGTTTTTTACATTCTAACCAACGTACGATGACTTAATTTCTATAAAGCATTAATGTACTCACTTCTTTTACTGTGGAATTTGCCTTCGAACCTAATGTCGTTGCCGAGTGCAGCAAACCGGAACTGAACGGCTGAACGTTGCTTCCATTTGTTTGTTTAACTAGCATTGCTGCAAATGGTGTATTTGGACCGATCGGGCTCTCATTCATACACACCACGGGACCGAGCGATTCCTCGTCGCTATCGGAAACCAGTTGCAACAATTCCTGAATGAAGCAATATATGCATCCTTTAAACAAAATCGTTCGATTTGATATGCGATTACCGCCTAAAATAAGTTACCTGTTTTTCATTCAGGAAAAATAACTGCGATGTAGCCTGCCAGTCCACGTTGAATGACTGTGAACGAGGGTAACGGCGTGGAATCCAGACAGCGCCGAACACTTTCGGCATGCCAATTCGATGATACAATGGCATCGGTATGTTGGGAAGGAACACATAAACTGCAAAAAACAAGGAAGATACTTAAAATCGTTCTAACACAACACTATTCAATAATCCAAGCTTACTCTCATTATCTTTCGTGAATGCAGCAATAAGGTTTGTGAACGGATCCAGCGCTATTTGATCGATAGTCAGCAAGGCAGACACCTGAATTTTTAGCGAAAGTAGATTCCACACAATCAAACGATTTTCGGTGCAAACGACGAGCAGGTGGGAGAATTGTCCGTGACAGAAGAGCACTTTTTGGATTTGTGCAAAGCTCTTGATCGGTTCGGCGGTTCTAATCTCTCTCGGAGGGGTGTGCTGTACCGAATCTTTCTTTTCGCTAGGTGTGTTTTTATGTGTTTGGCTGTCAAACACATCCTCGAACGCTTTATCGAATGCTGCCGAAACTAATCGGCGACGGTCGTAGTTACTCAGCTTCCGATAACCTCGAAACCTGACGCTTGTATCCATGTTTTGTACCAGTTTGTGCAACCGATGATTGATTTTTGGCGTAGACCGTTTGGTTGATGCGAACATCTTCTGTTTCATCCTGTTCCTAGTGTCTTCGGTCGTACGGCAGCAGATTTTAAGGGCCCGGTAGATGTCAATTCTATGTGCCATGTTCATTTGCACGTTTCCTACCGCTTTATGCATGATAAGTTTTTTGCATTCCTCCGACAGGTGTTTCGTTGTGGGATAATTTATCGATTTTCGGGCATCGATAAATCGTTTCAGCTGGTTGCCACTGTTTGTACCGTTCTTCAAAATCGAACATTTCTCTTTCCCGTTCATAAGAGCAATCATTTCCGTTGTAGTTTTGAGACGACTTTCGTCATAGGATTTCTGTGATTTCTTCGATGGGATGTTCGTACCTGTTTTCTCTTTCGTGGCTGCTGGTAGTTTTACTAAGACCCGATTCACGCAACCATCGTAGCCACCCGGTGCAGAGAGGGCACATTTAAGCTGTAAAGTTTCAGTATTCCATGAACACAACACATTTCCAAAACCGCCCGCCAAAATAGAAGCATCCTGGGAGAATGATATTGATTTAACAGGCAGGTTACGATGCTGGACGCTCCCCACACAGATCCAGGCCAATTTTTCGCCACCATCACTAGTTTCAATTCCTTCCAGAGACCACACTTTGATCCGTCGGTCACGCCCAGCCGTGGCGCATTGCAGGTCGCGCTCACGAGTACTGCTCGAAAACGCTATATCGCTCACCCCTCCATGGTGGACATTTTCCAGATGCGTACTGAGCGAATACGTTTGGCGTGACTCGTCGTACTTCCAGAACTTTAAACGCGTTTCCATCGAATATTGATGATCGTTCCAACTTTCGACCGTGGCCAACCAGTACGCATTAACAGCAACGTTCGTCACCACTGTATTATGGATCACTACGTTCCCTTCGTTCACGTTTTTGTTACGTAGCGTTATGTCCAGCGTGTACAGCAAACTTTTTGTGTATGTCGAAAAAAACTGAATGCATCCTTCTCGGCCATTCAAAACAATCGCTTGTGTTCTAGGGTTGACGCGTAAACCCGCCGGAAAAATGTTGTCTTCCGTTGCATGATTTGTTATTCTCGAAAAGCTCTGGACTATTGCCGTTTGTTTGTGGAGTGCGTTGAATATTTGGATACCGTTATCCGCCGTGCATACAACTAATTTTAAATTTTCTGGTCCCACCGCAACGTGTAAAATGGTATCCGGAAGACGAGGAATTACATCCGTTTTCTCGTGTTTACCGACGATCCATTTGACCAGCACACATTCCGATCCTCCGGAGTAGAAGTGTGTACCACTATTTCCGAATGCTAGCGTCTTCACTGGAAATGGATGCCAATGGTACGTTTCCGGTATAGGATTTCTTCGTTGAAGAAAGTTGCGATACAGCACAATGCGCCCTATTCTGTCACCCACGGCAATAATAGCTTCCAACGGATGGCAAGTAACTATCAACGGTTCTGAACTATTGCTGTGTGGGCGACTATCTACGATCGCCTTTCCTTTTAGAATACACCAGTACCATCTGTCCACAGCAATGAAAGCAAAATAGTTTAATCCATATCCTCCCGGAGCGCAAACAATACGCTCGTCACCTTTTTCTTGGACTCGTTCAATACTATTACTTTGCAACTTCACGTTTACCACCCCCAATGTTCTCTTACTGCGCGGGCAATATTGCACAAAAATCCTCTTCGATGTCTTTCCAAAAATCAAGAAAGACGATGCATCTTCCGAGCCATACAGTATGTGGAAGGATTCGACATGGAATCTTTTGTTTTCCACCACCTCCAGCTTCTCGCACAATACGCCGGAATCTATTTTCCATGAGATGATACATCCATCGACTGTGCACCCGTAAATGTACTTGCTGTTGGTGCTATCAATCACCATGCCAATCAATCGACTTTCGTTGGCGGAATTTGTATAATTGTGCATAAGCTCTCCGGTAGTAACATTGAATCCTTGTATAGTGTTTTCATAAATAACGAACAGCAAACTGAAACGATATCATTAATACAAAGGTATGCGTTAGATCATGCTGGTAGCTGAAACGCTCTGGTACCTACTTTCCGTCCGGTGAAAACAGAGGAGGATGCTGCACCATGCACCCACCAGCCACTCGTCTCATTCGCAGACCGTCGTCCACTTCCAAGTAAGCACCCGGCGTTTGCTCCGTCGCTTCTTTGGCCTGTTCACCGTTTGCGCCCGATGCCATTTTGGAATTTCCTGCTGAATCGATGCACATCACTAGTAAACGCTCTATCTATCACACCCGAGACCGTAAATTTGCCTCTATTTTGCACTGCAAATAACATCGAGCGGGGAGCACGCACCTTCAACGTAAACAGTAGAATTCTAGGTTACCTGTCATAAGCACGTGCTAGACAACGTGACGTTATAAACGTCGAAATAAGAATAAAATCAAAATACAGCGAGTAAAACAACGAGTAGTGCTGCCAGTTGCCGTGCCTAAAGTGGGGTTTGACGTTTTGCAAAAATGCATCTTTTTCATCCATTCTCGAACAGCTCACAGACTTAGATGAATTCCTCTCACCCAATCTTGAAATCGTTCCACCCATACATGAAATGCCATGTCCCATGCACGGCTTCCATACTCGGTTTAATGTATCAGATTGAATACTTGCAATGACGGACTTGTATCGACTTGTATCGGTGAAACAATTTCAAGATTTTATGAAACGAATTCATGTAACTCTGGGCCCTGTTCAAAAGTGAAAATGTTGTTCAGTTTAGGTAAAAACCGCATCTCGAAAGCTCTGACTATTTTCGAGTAAATTAAACTCAAAGTTGCAAATATGTCAATGTAGACCTGGTTTGACCATTAGTTATGAATGTTTTACCAGTTTTGCCGGAATTTCAAAGGAGCTCATGATGCTGATAACGATCATGATACCGATGAAAAGATGGTAGATGTGAAGCTGATGCTCCGCCATCTTCTCAAGGACTTGCCGTATGATGGAGAACTGGTCAGTGATTGATTTATTCTGAATTTGCTCTGAATCTCTACTATATATATTGCGTATAGGTCGAGACTATCTTTTAGAATAAGGGAGAAAACGTTGTGGGTGGTATTCAACACCACAATTGATGAGGTTGCGGAAATCCAACCACCGTAGAGGTGCGTTACAGTGTTACTTGGATGGGCTTTGGTATTGACCACTGCTCGTAGTACGATCAAAAAAAAAGTGCACATTGGGGAATTAAATGGTCAAACTTTGACCACGACTAACTTTGCAATAAATAAACTAATGCCTAATTTATGCTACGAATCATGCTATGATCTTAGTAAACAGTTTGTAACTCGGTATAAGTTTGAACTAATATACGACTTTTTATGTATTTTATTAGTAATTTGAAATGCATGTTCAAGCTTGTTGAAACTATCACTTTAATAAAACATTATTTACAGCACATTAAACATTATTTCTAGCTAGAAATTTACAAGATAAAATATAATCACTTGTTAGCAGAAAACAGTATTTGCATATCTCTGACTATGCTTGAGATAACGTCTTTTCCTTTCACAAATTTACGCCTTCCGTCGAAACACCATCTCAGTACAACTTTTCTGCAACGCAAAGATGAAAACATATGGGAAGATGAAGCGTTGGTCGACTCGCAGCTTTCTTAATCCACACAGCGCATCATGAGCAATAACAGTTATCTTTTGCAGACTGTTCTAACCGGTTCCTAGGGTTCGTTCCTGTTACTTCGCGTGACTCACTTGCTTTACTGCTGCTTCTGCTGCTGGTGCTGAGTGATCGTGATAAATAACTTACAATACAGCCTGCTTAAAAACTGTGAGTACGTTGTCACTTACCTAGTTACTTCTGTAAAACCTAGTTTCTGTGGTAGTATTCTTGAAATAGAACAGCAATAAATACAAACTGTGTGATATGAACAAAGTTGATCGCTTCTGTGTGCGGGGCTTATCTAAATTGTGTAGTTTGCTACGTGTTCTCCATCTCATGCATCAATAAGCTAGAAGTTTAAATAGCAATATTAAAATGGCTTTTCGATTATAACCATTGCGATTATTTTTAATCTTTTGTTTCATGAACGAACTGCAACTAAACTATTTTAGCGCACACACGATGCACAAAAAACGGACAATCTTGATTGGGCTCCCGTTCTTTCTCATTGCGATAATACTATGCAATGTGATACTGGTATCGGCAGCACCATTTCATACATCCAACAACGAAAATGATGAAGGATCTATCAAGAGTTATAAATCACATAACGAATCACACGATCGACCATCTATAACAATGTACGACCAACGGCAGAGTGGCAAATATAATATACATCTGAACATTAAGGATGTCAAAATAATAGCAGTCAACGGAGAGAGTTTCGAAGGGAGCTTGACTGATGATACGATTTATGACTACGGAGATTATGATTACGATCCGGCGCATCTTACTGTTAGCCCTTTACCTATATTTGGCTCCGGATCCGTGTCATTGACTACCAGCCGGCCGACCAAATCAACAACCCGAACACCAGTATCATTCACTCATCCCAACCATCAGACAAAGCATACCACTAAGAGGCCGATTGTAAGCACAGCGACCGCAACTACTCAACACAGACCGGCAACAGAAGCACAGACGCAAGACTCATCGCCCACTTATTCGGCTCATCAAAACCCCCAACAAACATATGCTCCAGATGGAGTGTCTACCGAGTCGCCACCTGCGTTGCTTACAGAACAGGATCGTTATACGACTCAACGCATCTCAACTACAACGAAAGTCGCTCTTGCTAGTAATTTTGTTATCGTCAAGCCCACTTCTACCTTCGAGCATTACGAATATCAAGACATACCGGTGGCAGTGATAGCAGATCCTTGAGCAAATCCGGCATGCATAAAGTAGCGTAAATATAATAATTTCTTATGACATGATGGATGTATGTTAAACCAATAAACTTTATGAAAAATAACTCTACAACAATGATTATTTACAAAAACGAAGAAAATTACCGACATGCTTGGTCTGTTCTCTTTCCAAACGTTAATGAAACATTTGGTCTTTGTTTAACTATCATATTTTTATTGAAGCTTTATGACGTGTTTCTGGTTTCAGAAAAAATTGTGAGCGTTTTATAAGTGTGTCTTAGCATGCGAAGGGCCGGCAAAAATTGTTTCACACAACTATTCATACCTTTCACTTCGTGCTTCGTGAAGCAATTGCAGAACTTGAATGTATATTAAACCAGATCAAACAAACCACATCAGCTACTAGAAAGAAACTGCTGTGATAAAGAAAACATAGATAATTTGATATTTCAAATTGACTTTTGATGCTGGCTTCGTACCTAACTTATAGTGTGTTTGTGCGCGCCTTTACTTATAACTATTTGAGCGTTACATAATAATAGACTACATTTAAAACAACCACGTTCAAAATTTGTCTAAACAACGATTGCAAAATCTGGTCGTTTCATTTTATGCGAATGACATAAAAGGCAAATTACGAACTGAAAAACAAACCTATTTTCCACACTCCCATTGAAATTAAGTACCAAGTTAAGGAACCGATAGAACAATGCTTAACAAACGAACCCTTTGAACACACCCTTTTTCCTATTACCCAAATTAAAATAAGGAATCACAGCCTACATAAACAAAACAATAACGGTATAAATGCACCAATCGCTATGAACACAGGCAGCATTATAGAAGAATCGTCCAATGAATATGGATTTGGTTGTTTGGGGCCACTAGTTTTCCGCTGCTTCGACGTTGGCTTTACTAACTCGTCCGTTGATGCGGTCATAAAATCGTCCACAATATTGTCTTCGCCACCATCGATAACATTGCCGTCATCGTCGGCTAATGCCTGTGGATGGGCATTGAAGTGCTCATCGGGGCTATCGGCGTCAGCAGCACTAGCGTGATACTCATTCATCAGCGGTGGCAAACGGGGAAGAATTGCCTCATTGTAGTCCTTGATCAGCAGGATTGCATTGATTTTTGGGTTGTCTTTGTAGCCCTTCAGGAACTCTACCTTTAGCTTACCACCACGAATTTCAGAGCTTTTCTCCTTAAAATAAAGTCGTCCTCGTGAGACGGAAAAGAAGACGTACTCGTCATGTGCCGTACCTTTACCCACTAGGGCGTATATATCCATATCCGATACGACTGTATGCCGGTCGAGCAGCACATCGAAAACCTTCATGTTTGGCCCGTTGAAATATACTTCGCAGAATTTCAATATCAAGACGTACTGACCGTCGCCGGATACAGGCAAATCGTAGCCGAATGTGTCGTGATGGTATCGTTCAGTTTGATACAGAATCTCGTCGTTCTTGTGCACTCTGTTGATCGTCAATAGCTGCCGTCCGTAGTCCGATTCTGTGCCAATCTTCCCTTTTAAAGGGTCCCGTACATAGTGTATGCCGTAGGAATCGGTATGCGCTTCACCACCGGCATTGATTGCGTAGATCACATTATGGGGTCGTCCGGATGATGCCTGCACGCTGTAAAATAATGCTACAATGATGATCCCGAGTCCTACTAACAGGTGTCTGCTCATGGTTTGATAACGAACGCTGTTCAACATGTACTAAAACGATATTTTCCGATGTCCTCTAAAAATATATGAAACAAACGAACGAATTATTTCAACGTTACGTGCCACTGCTATGTAGTACTCGACAAAAATCGATACGATGCTCATCATTCAGCTAGTAAGTTTATGCTTTTGTCGGATATCATTTACTCACCTTCACTTTATCCACAGTCATGTATACCGTCCATAACCTTCTTTTGCACTACCTTGCTTCGTTAACAACTATAAAGTTGCTGTGCTGCACATTCTTTCGACTCAATTAATCGCCGGTAACATTACGTGGCATTTTATCGTTCGACGGCCCAAACCAAAACCTCCGACGCACACAGATGTTTTTAAAGCTTAATCGCTCAAATAGTGATATATATATACTTATCGACCATTTGTGGTGGTAAGGAACTAACGCACGTCAAATATAACCAAGTAATGTTTTAACAAACACCTGCTACGGGCAAATATTCTTTCGTAAAATTATTGAAAACAAATTTCCAAACAAATTCTCTGACGTTTCGAGGTGACATTTCTTCCCATGCTCGTTCTTAATTAAGCTCAATTTACACGTTGACAAGTGAATTTTCTGTATGTGAAGTGAACTGTATCAATAATGATACAATTTCCTTACTTAGTTAAAAAGATAGAAAACTTGAAGAATAAACCATTGGTTTGCTGTAGATGTATTGCAGTTTTTTTTTTGCAGTGCTTAAGTTTACGACAGTATACGAATATTCTGTTCCGGACATTCGTGTTTCATATTGAGTTTACATGACCGGCTGGTTACGAAATTATGAAACACAACCATTCGTTTTTAGTACATGTTTTATTTAACTCCATATGAATAATGACAAATATAATGGTAAAACACTCTTATCGCCCGGATTTAAATGTAATACTTTTGTTTAGCGTGTCAATTAGGGGGATTATACGAATGATTTCCGCGTCGAACATAGTTCCCCCTCCTCTTGAAGCCATGACTATTTTCCCCCTGCTTGTTCGAGGTGGAAATATATTCCAGACGGTTGGTCATATAAAGCGTATGATCTTCTAGCTCGAGAATGGTACCCAAACATTGTACCAGTTTGTGCTCACTGGCGTTCGATTGATGCGTGCGAGGGTTTTCAATAAACTTCAAAAAAAGTTCGTTCACCATACGCCGCATGTGCAGCACCGACTTGGCAGTGTTCTCTTTTGCCATCAAGTTGATCCAATCGTCTATTGCTATTTTACACTTTTCCTGTTCCGTAGGCTCACATTCTACTATGCAATCAGTTTCGTCTAATGATAATGGACCGGCAAAGATAGCTATAGTTATCGGGGAAACTACGGTGTTACATCGGATCATGGATCCCCTGCCGGATTTGCATTTCTCCTCAAACGTTATCCATTCACTTGGTATATCCAGTGAATTGTTCTTGTCTTTAGAGTTTTTCGGCATTTTTTCACCCACTACCGATGACGGGTGAATAAAAATTTTCTTTTCAAAACGTGTCTTCATCGTTTTGGAATATTTTTCTAAATAGCTTACATTAGGATAAAGACCGGCAAGTAATATTCCTTTCACCAGACTCCAGTTGTTCGACATTTCGTTTATGTCTTTCACACTTCCCGGACCGTAGCTTTTAACAACTCCTATGGAGCATAGGTGCGAGTGTAGCTTGTTGCGCAAATCATACACCATGGTTAGCTTCCCATGGCTCAAAAATAATCGGTTGCATAATTCCTTACGTTTTTGAACAGATCGAGCATCCAACCAACGTTGGTAAGCCCGAAGGAAACAAAAGCAATCACTGAACGAATCTTCTGCCAAATCGCGACGAACTTTTTTCGCCCTTTCCTTGTCACCAGGGAACGGAGGGATCACGAAGAGGTCGTTAATGCTCAATATGCTCACGATCAGCAGCACGGGTTCGTAACACTTCAAAAGTATTCCATAGAGCAACATCTTCCCTAGCCGTGCATCCACCGGAAGCTCTGCCAGCATGTGACCGAGATCCGTTACGCTTTCCTCATCATCCAGGGCACCAACCTTTTGTAGATATTTTATGCTTTGCTTTATGCTTGTTGCTGAAGGCGCTGTTATTGCTTTGTTGAGAAAATCTTGTATCGATGCATCCCTCATGATTAGGGCGGTCTGCAAACATATTTCCGTCAATGGAACACGCATTATTTCCGGAAGCGTATACTGATCCATTGCGGTGTGTCGCATCCTGCTGTATAGCCGGTAGCAAGTTCCCGGTCTTGTGCGGCCTGCACGACCAGCGCGCTGTGTGGCACATGCTTGCGATATCCACGTGGCCGCTAACGAACTGGTGGACGTTAGCGAGTCGTAATACTTTTGCTTCACTTTGCCACTGTCAATGACGTACGCAACGTCGTCCATGGTTATTGATGTTTCCGCGATATTTGTAGCGAGGATTATTTTGCGCACTCCTGAAGGCACGGGCTTGAATACAGAATGTTGATCGAATGTTTGCATTTTGCTGTGCAACATGAAAACGCTGATGCAATGGAAGCCCGATACCTTGCTGCTCAGCAGCCCGTACTGTTCTTGTATATCTTCATAGCCAGGCAAGAACACTAGTATTCCTCCCTCCGGTTGTTTTTTGCAAATGTATAGGATAATATCGACGATTAAGTTATGGTCTATCCTATCGTCTCCGACGGATGTATGATAGGCATCCAATAGCTGTTTGGTACCGTTCGTTGTTGGGGTCATCAGATGTGGTGTCGATACTCTTTTGTTGACCGCCTCCTTGAGCATCTCGGAACAAGCACTATTTCCATGCACAAAGCACGCCCAATCATACGCCGTATAATTATGTTTTTCCTCTATGTTTGGGTCAGCCCCCATGTCCAACAACTTTTGCACTACCTCAATGTATCCTACGAAGAAAAAGATAAATACAACATATTACGTTTGATAAGCTAACAAGAGCGCAAACCATGAGCGCGTACCTTTCGCTGCTGCAATCATCAAAGCAGTCATTTTAGTTTCCGTATGTTGAAAGTTGACGGAAATGCTTTCCTCTTCAATCAGCACGAAAAAATTACGAAAATCTTCCGCATTATTTTCGATCCAGCATACTTCCAAGATATCGTTCATTAGCAGAATGGTTTCGTCATCCATATTTACCGTCATTGGTTTCAGGTTTCCGCTATGTCTAGGGTCTACGTTCGCCATGATCTTATTTCTGATATCTTTGACGTTGTGGTTGCCTGTCTCGATGGTGAACAAAATATCTTCCAGGAAAAAGTTCTCGATGGGATACAATCGGCCCGGTATTTCAATCACTGGGCAATTGTTGAAATACTTTGAAAACGTGTCCGACTCTATGGTGGCGGACATCAGAATGATCTTAAGGTGAGGGTTCTTCAACAGGTTGTCCTTCAGTGCAATCAGTAGAAAATCCGAATATTGATCGCGCTCGTGCACTTCGTCGATGATTATGTGGGTAATGTTCTTCAAAAACTTGGCACTATTTTTGCCCACCAAACACCTAAGCAGCACACCGTTGGTGCAAAACAATGCGTTTGTTGTGGGTTTTACGCGGCTTTCCAGCCGGATCTGGTACCCCACGGTGTCGCCCAACTGTTCATTCCTCTCGAAGCACACTCGTTCCGAGACTGTTACGGCGCTGATTCGTCTGGGCTGTGTGCACATGATTCTGCACGGTTGATGCTTTTGGGCAGCTGCTTCTAGGATGAACTGAGGCACTTGAGTAGTTTTGCCTGACCCGGTGTTGCCGGATACAATTATAACTTGATTGTGCTGGACACATTTCAGTATCATTTCGTGGAACTGCGCTATTGGCAGCCGCTCGCGATTCTCGAGAATCCCCGCAGATGTAGCTACTAAGGGTGGTATCGATGGAGGTGCAGAGGAAATGTAGACGGAATGTAGTCGCATAGCATTTCCTTTTCCCGAGCATCTACCATGTTTCCGTTGCGTGCTGTATGTCTTCTGTATCTCGCAGAGGATCTCATCGGATTGTGGTGTAAGGTTCAGCACGGCATCACCGTGGGTTATATCTGACAAACTAGTTTTATAGATGGTTAAGTATCTGTTGGTGCCTGCGGTAAGGGAGCCATGAAATCGGAATCAATTTCGCTGGTATTGTAATCAACAAATGCATTGCAAGCGCGGAAGTACGAAGAGGGCACTTACCTTTTCCATGGGATCTGGATTTCAAGCGCTTGTTTCGAACATACTCATGGATGTATGCGCGGTGTTGATTGGTTAAATGGGAAGGAAAATCGTACTCGATCTGGGTTTCATCTTGGATGAATAAATCTATCTGCCTGTGAATTGATATTCGGATATCTTCCTCAATTTTCACGGCAATTTTGTTTTTCGATGCCATCTTTCCACGAATTTTATTTTCCATTGAATTGACACTTGTGATTTCACGTTTGTTTTCCCAAAAGAGCATATGTGTCGGGTTAGCTCATCAAGGCCTTTGCCAGCAGTGCTCGTGAAATCGAACTCTCCCAAATATGCGCGTTCCAGGTTGAACATCAATTTTAGCAGTGTGTGTGTGCCTAACGATTTATAAAATCCGAGTTCCGGACGCACTAGAAAAGCCTCCAATTCTTAGATAATGCGAAATTCCTTTTTTTAAACTGTTTACTGCCGAAACTGCCGAATTCAAGATGACATATCTCGGCACTGTTTCGGCGGAGAATGGAACGCGATCACATAAACGCGACAGCGGATTGTCAGAATATCCTGTCAGATCACGATTTTGCGAGAAGAAGCAAGCCGTGTTGAACAAAGCCTCTTTCCACGATAAAAAGGTCAAAGAGGTAAAATTTACGTGCTGGTTAGTACAATTCCCATTATTTTAAGTGCTGACAGTGTACGATCGAACATAAGACAGCGAGTACTAGCTTTACTCAGGCAAATCGCGAGTTAAATGGCGTATTGAATGGAGCAAAACCTGGCAGTGTCGGACTACACAAGGATGAAAAGAAGAGTGTGAATGGTTGTCTAGGGGAGAAGAAAACCAGACGGCCGAAGTATTGGGAACGGAAAATTCTTACGTACAGGATGATGAATTTACAGTGAATATGTGACCTTCGTGAATGGTCTGATTTGCACGACTTGGTGGTGCTTCCATTGGTCGACAAAGTGCGGCGGCCGGAGCCGCAAAGGAGATGCTGTTGGTATTGTTAGTGTTCGTGAAATAGAAGAACTGAAAATGGAAGATGTGCGGAAGAGTGTGTGAGGTTGAAATCACCCAATGCAAGAGTGAGAGAAAACGCTAGCGTCGAAAGCTACCATTCAGAGAGGAAAAGAGAAAATCGCAGATATGGCGAGAGAGTGCATGACATTGCCCGGTTCACAGACTTCCGTGATCGATCCGGTAAAGTGGCAAGGCAGGCGCGTTCATTGACTGGTGGCTCAACGGATTTGAAACTTTGGTGTTTCTGTGTTTTGTTTGAGTGCTAAATTAGTAGCACACATTCACGTAAGCACTCGAACTACTATCTGCTGCAGTGGTGTGCGCTCAGTGTTCGTTAAAATGAAATCTATTCATTAAATACAAGCTACTGCTCAAAATGGCCGCTGTCATGAGATGTAGGAAGAGAAGTTCGATTATGAGCAGATTGTCGCATAAGGATATCATTTTTCAGTCCTATGCATCCTGCACATCCTCGCAGCTTGTTAAGAACGCAGTATCGAAAAACTTTATGCAACTCACCCGCACGAGCCTACGCAAACACCACAGTGATTAATGGTGATGATAGTTAGATGCTGCTTCTTTGGCTTTTTGTCCTGCCAGAAATGTGATTCGTTCCGCGAATATGCTCGATACAATATTCTATTCTTCCCATTGCTCTCGCTCATAGCCTTTGGTTGAGTGGCGACAGCAAGGATTCATGAAGCGAACCGAAATAACCTGATTGTTTTGTCTCGCAGGGTCAACTGTTTTAGCACACTGTGAAGATATAGCTACGAAATGTCGACAAGTGCCGGATCCAGCAGTACTGGCAGTGGTGGAGGAGGTGGAGGAAGCAGCAGCAACAACGATGGAAACAACAGTGCCGGTGGCCGCCGCAATGGAAATGGAAATGGTAGCGGAACTGCGACCGGAGCGGAAGCGACAGCCCCCAAACCCGAAACCAAGGAAACAAAATCGAATCCTAAAATATCGAAAGCGTTAGGAACTTCCGCTAAACGAATCCAGAAAGAGCTCGCCGAGATTACGCTAGATCCCCCGCCGAACTGTAGCGCGGGCCCGAAGGGGGACAATCTCTACGAATGGGTTTCAACCATTCTCGGCCCTCCGGGCTCTGTGTACGAGGGAGGTGTCTTTTTCTTGGATATTCATTTTTCGCCAGAGTATCCGTTCAAACCGCCAAAGGTAGGAACTTTTTAATATAAATGTTTGACGCACCGTTCAGGCCAGATGCATCGATACTTTATGCTTTCCATTTACAGGTGACATTCCGCACCAGAATATATCATTGCAATATCAACAGTCAAGGTGTGATTTGCCTGGATATCTTAAAGGACAATTGGTCTCCCGCGCTGACCATTTCTAAAGTTCTGCTCTCCATCTGTTCCCTGCTAACAGACTGTAATCCAGGTAATGCAATTCATTCGTTTTGTCTTTTTTTTCGTGACGCACCTTATAACAACATATTGCTCTATTGCATATCTTTAGCTGATCCGCTGGTTGGAAGTATTGCGACACAATATTTGCAGAACAGAGAAGAGCACGATCGAATTGCGCGCCTGTGGACAAAGCGGTGAGTGGCACATACACATAATACATCAGTATATTCTTAATATTAATATATTATATATATTAATATAATATATTCTTGTTATGAATGGGAAGTGTGATATTTCAGTCAATTCTTAGGGCATTTGCATTTCGCAAATGTCTTAAGAACGTTCTGTTCTGTTTGTCCTGTTTCGCAAATGCCAAATATCATTGATTTGGTAACAATCAGACGTTTGCATTTAAGAAGTTGGACATCTTGTAGTGTTTTGTTCTGTGATTCGATTGTTATCTGATTTTTTTTCTATTTCAGCTATGCTACGTGATTTCATTACTACCGAAGTCTGTATATTTTTTATGCGCAATCGATACTAATTTATGAATCTATCCGTAACAACAAGCAAAATCATCCCTATAATATTCTTTGCAACTCTAGATCAATCATAGGCTGACTCAGTTAATGATAATAAATTTGGAATGTATCCCTTGCTGACACAAAATAAGAGTTTGATACAAATTATTTTCCGTAGCTTTTCAAACAAACGTTCGGTTTACACTACATAATAATTAATGCAAAATTACACAGAAGGGATTCAAGAACGACCTATTGCAAGAATGCAATAACAAAAAAAAAGAGTACGATTCGGTTCGATGGACAGGGTCGCGATGGAAGATGGATTTGTTGTGGAAAGTTGCATTATTTGTTTGTCATAAGAGATAGTTCGTCAAATAGTTTTTGACTGAGCACCAATAGGTGATATTCAATGTGAAGGAATTTAATATTCCAATACGTCGAACCAATACCAATACTATATATCATACCTTACCCTGAGGTGGTATGATGAAAACAGGTTTTTATTCGCACTATCAGCTAACTACAGCTAATTTATGTAAGCAAGATGCAAATTTTAGATAAAGCAGGCCGAAAACTACCCAACTGCTAGTTTAAGTGTGTCAATCTGCTAATAACTAGCGAATAATAAGTAAATGACTACGCAGCATCCCCATTTTACTACCGGAAAACGAAAACAAATGAATAATACATAGATCTGTTTTGTTCCAAGCGTGAACGAGACGATAGCATCGGGCTCGTTTCTGCACAAGTAAAAGCTAATAAGTACAAGTGTCTATCGTCATTAAAACAAAACACAAACATCAACTTCGCTTTCCGATGGGTATATCTGGCATATGGCAGGTGTAAAAACTATTCATTCGTTCATAATAAGGTAGTCGTTAGGAATAATTTAGAACGATGTAAAACCGAACACAGATGCATTTTTGAAAATACCTAAATGCGACAGCGAATGTGCTTACAGGAAGAGTGAGCATATGGCAGGGAAAATTGGTATGACCCTAGCAATGATTTGGTTCGTTATGACTGAGATGAAGCGAACTCGATCTCATTATAAAATCCCTTACAGAAGTCTAAATATATCCTTTCTAGCATGTTTGTAGTGCTATTAAAATCGTTTCGTCTGATTCGTACACTGGTAAAAACTAATTATCGAATGCTAAATGTTTTTTTATGCTATGTTCATTGTTCACCTTCCGAGTCTGCGTTTAAATTTCACGATTTTTAGAGTTTTGCAGCAATCAGTCTGATTGATCTGATGTATATTTGAACAACTACACAAGAGCAAATAACGATCCGAAACTCAAATTCGTTGTCAAATATTCTTGTGAAATTCTATATATGGTAAGTAACCGATGTGTTGTGAGCTTGGGCTAGGCGCATTATTCCTGTGTCTACAGTTGATCCTCCGAATGCACAGCAAATGGGGTGAAATATAAGTAATCATGGTTGATTTTGTTGTAAACAATTAATACGATTTCCGCTTTTTTACACACTTAAATATTGTACTATTTGCTAACGACCCTCAAACCGCCGATGAAGAAACTTAATCAAACTTTTTTTCCGAGAGCAGCACCGTGGATCCGTTGGAAGTCATAATAGGTGTAATCGCTTGAAATATTTCATGAAATTGATGGCCGGGCTTAGTCTGGTTGTCAGATGGTTCTGATCCAAGGTGGAACGGTGTTCAGTGTGACAGCTGTCAACAAGCTCTCTCGCTTTTTGCTACCAATAACAACAAAACACAGCATACTGCTCGAATCGAGCAAAATCGGCAGAAGGGAACTTGTACTTCGACCACTGGACGAGACGTAGGGGGAAAATCCCAGAGGGGAAATCCTATACTTCGTCGACTGGGTATCTCCGGGGGTGCGAGGGGCGATGGCGGAGGGAGGACGGGCCAAAAACCGTGGACCAGAACCAGCCATACCTGTCAATTGCAT